>JAJIBD010034034.1:0-69824 GCA_021461705.1 Cryptotis parvus
CCCGACAGTGCCGGGAAGCTAGTTCCTTCTACCTCCGGGCCGGGCGAGGAATGGATGAACACTAGGATCCGAGCGAGGTTTTAAAAGACTTTACTTATCACAGGTTCAGGCATACAAATCAGCAAAAGGAAAAACCCGACGCTTAGGATTCCAGGCTAGAACCCCAGCCACGTGTAGGCCAAGATGGCGACCACCACGTGTAAAACTTCCAAGGGGAAAAAACGCTACAAGGCAGATTCCACCGGGAAGAAGAAGCCCGGGAGAGCGGAACCAGCAAGTTTATACCCCCCCGCAACTCAGACCTTCCTCCCATTGGTAGGAAAGCAGGAGGGTCCAATGTCCTCAGGTAACCCCTCCCTGCATCTCCACCTAGGGCCTTTACTGTGCTAATGTTTTGAGCCCCGAAGGGAAGGCCTTTGAAATTAGAGAAGGGGGTTTCTGAGATGGCATGTCACTGTACCAAAGATCAACACCAATGCCAGTTAAATATTTCTCCAAGCTCACAAGTCTCCTCTACTTCATTGTAGTTTTCTATTTTATCAGGAGCCATGCTTGTTTGTTTGGAAGCAAACAGCATTTCTCTCTGGTCTAATTACTTAGGTGTCCTTAGTGGCCAGGCTAATATGCTGGTAAGATCTAGCTAGTCCCACGATGATTGTGATAGCATGGGAGAATATTTATACCAGCTAGTACAGCATACATGGTCGGATAAACTGCCACATTTAGACTACCCCCTTATCTACGGAGTGATCCCGGAGGTAATCCAGAGCAGATGCAGCGGCCCTTAGAGTCCTCCAGCACTCAACAAATGTTTATAATTGTACTGAAGGAAAATGATCTCTATCCACACCTCCAGAGAGCATAAACTGTCACAAAACCTATTTTAAGTCTAAAAATTTTTAAGATGTCCTACAGTACCAACTGTATTTGAAGTACTATTCTGGGATCATATATAAATATGAATAGATATTATTTTCGACTCATTTGGATGTGAAAAATCTGCTGAGAAATGATGAAAGTTTCAATAAAACCCCCCAATTTTCATTGCTTGGGCCACATTTAAACTAAGGTAGTAAAGAGATGGACACAGAAACAAGGGCAGAACTGCACCCTCTCCTGTGCTCAGTGCATCATGAAGCATCTGGAAGGAAGGCCAGTTCTAGTCCCCGGCCTGTATCCCAATAGAGCCTGCAAGAAGCCAGAGGAACTGCCACACCATGAGAGCTGCCATTTTCAACATCGGACTCCACAGCTCATCATAGCTCCACCCAAGAGAAAAGCTGATTCTCCCCATTGTGGTTCATCAGTAAATGCATGAGATGAGAGTCACTACTGATAGTATACCATTCCGCACTGCAGAGCCTGGCAAGCTACCCATGTCTATTTGCCGTGACCAAAAAACCAGTAACAATTATAGACCTCATCCCTATGACTGGAAGGAATGGCTTGAGGCTCTTCATGTTCCTGGAGCAAGCAGATGCCCTTGCTACACTATCAGCACACGACAGGACATATGTAGAGATTACTTGCACCCATTCAAGTCAAAATGATAAACAATGAAAAGACAAGTGATACAAGTGATTGGATGTTAGATACATCTATTTGGATGTTAGATACATCCAAACACATATCACATATACATGCACACAATATATAATATATACACATATATACATATATATAAGTATATATATATACTTGACTTTTTTAAATAAACGATGGTAAACAGAAAATATGCACTCTACACTTAACAACTCCCTTCTAAATGTAGTAAGGAATAAAAATATATTGTGATCTTTTGATCTTGAAATAGATTTATGAACAGACATGAATCAGGCAATGTCTTATACCTATTTTCTTTAATTGTAGTCTATACCCAACTACATACACAATATAGTATTTTATAAATTAAGCATTAGCACGATAGAGTTTCTGAATAATATGTATGGTCTCAATTATCCTCACTTGATTCTTTTGTTACATACAACCAATTGCCTGATTCATTCTAAGGAACAAAACTTTGAATGAAAAACTACCTGTGATTGTGTTTTTATAGTACTCAGATAGGTCCTATTAAAGGGATATATTTTGTTAGAATGATTATGTCCTAAGCTACATTGGTTTAGAACTATTGTGTTCTAAGGTACATTGCCCCCGTAAACTCATATAAGTAGCATACTTGGTAATGTCAGATTCATCTTTCATTATTTTGGATTTTGTTTATTGTTAATAATGTAGCAATTATAAAATTCACTGTCAGAAAATATGATTATCATAAGACTTTCAGAACAAAATTCCCTTCAAGTGAAAAGTCTTTATATGACTTTGCTACAGCCCTCAGGTCTTTTAGAACTTAGAACTCTGTAGAAAATGCAAGACTTGCAAGCATATGAAAGTTGGCATGCTAGCTCGAGATGTAATTGAAGACACATTTCTCTGTGGATTGAAGTGTTTTGTTTAGAAAGACATTTCCCATTATACTTTTTTTTTGCACATTTAACTTTTTTTTCCAGAAATGATTTCTTTCATGGTTTCTTTAAAAAAATATTAAGTAATGTGAGAGAAGATCCATTGTGCTTTGGGTATGGCCACAATAAACTGACTGTGGCCCTGCAAGTCTACATGTATTGGAATAATACTATCCTTTTGTAGTGGACACCATTCTGCTTTTCTCACAAAAACTCACAAAACTTGGCTCTATTTCCCTAAGTCTGGGTAAGTGTGTAGTATAAATCTCAGCCAAATTCCTGGTTTATACAACTCAGGGAACAAAATGGCCACTTTTAAGAAATGATTTCTTTTTATAAATTCCAGGGATTTTCACAATAGGGTGCTACACCTCTTCTTAACCTTCTTTCTGGACTAGCAATACAGGATAATGATAATAACCAAATGTCTCCTTGAGAGAACTGGAATCAGTAAAAGGACATCTCATTCATTGTTCAGCCTTACTCTGGTGAACAGGACTTTGCATTGCTGGTGGAAATTCAAGCGTGAAGCCAATTTTATGCTCTAGATGGCAAAAAAAATGCAGCTAATTCCAAAGGGTTTCTCCTTCTTCCCTGGCAGCTGGTATGTTTACATAGTGAGGATGAAAGGCCTGACATCTGTGTTTACATTTCTATGTAGCAGGGTCCCCCAAACCCACAGTTAGGAATCATTTATATCCAAGCACCTCTGCCCCAGAATTACAACAGCAAAGTCTTTCAACTTCTCCTAGGCAAGGGCCTTTGATCTTCCTGTACAAAATGCTCTCTGATGAGTTGTGATTGGAAGAGGAGGGCTGGGAAGGTTTTATACTTTGACAGATTCCTTCTCTTTCTACCCCAATCCATATAGGAACATGACCCAGACCTTTAAGTGCCCAAATTTCTTTCTCTAAATTCCATTGAATTATCAAAATAAAGTTAAATGGACTGGTAGAACCAAACAATAAGTCTCAAATGAGTTTGCATTTTAAATAATTCTTCTGTTGCCTCTAATGTTGTTTCCAGGTAGGTTATGTTTCTTTATTAGGTACAGATATTTCCAGAATCTTATGCAACTCTATTGAACATGAATATCCAGGTGTGGACTCAAAATTTGGATTTTCACTAGTTAAAATCAACTTTTGCATATAATTATTTAAGAATTGAAAGTAGTTGGACACTAGGTCTGACACTTATATTTGACAGACTAAATATTGGCTTGGTTGCTTTAGTGTATCTCCATCTGCCTTTTCAATAAAATGGCAGAGTTCTTCCTCAAGCTGCAATCAATGATAGATTGACGAAATTAAATAATCTTATCTTTTTCTCAACACAGTTTACTACTTTGTATTAATTTTTTTGCTTAAAAGTTGAGGCAAATAGCTTATCAGGTTAAGAAATATCTATGGAATTAAAATTTGTGAAATTTTATCTTGTTTTCATTACTTGGCTCATGCTATATGAGGTATTTTTTTGATTCACATTTATTTGTAGGAAATAATACAAAGAGATCCTTTATAACCTTTATTTTGTTTTCTTAAATGTAAGTATTTGAAAAATGTAGTACTATATCACAACCAAATAAAATGTAGATACTATTCAAAGTTCTTCAGATTTCCCAGTTTCACTTTGTACTCGCTTGTGTGGTGTGTGTGTGTGTGTGTGTGTGTGTGTGTACATTGTGTAGGTTTTATACCATTTCATACTATGTTTATGCTGGAGTATGTACCGCTATAGTCAAGTTACTAAATAGTTATTTCACTATAAAAGATTCTTGGTTTTCTCTTTTACATTTACAGTCTTCTTTCTCTTTTTACATTTACAGTCTTCTCTCTCTTCCTTAACAGCTAATCTCTTCCCTACTTCTAAATTCTTGTTCATAAATGGAATCACAGATCACTTCATTTTTGGCAGTTATCTTGTTTTGCACTCAACATAATTCCTTGGACATTTGTCCGTGTTGTTACATGTGTCAACAATTCTTTCATTTTTATTGCTGCATCGTATTCTGTGATTTAAATGTATAACAATTTGTTTCATTATTAACTCATTGAAGGAGACCTGTTTTTGTTTGGGACTGTTATGAATAAGCTTCAGTGAACATTAATTTATTGTTTTTTATGAATATAATTGTAATGATACTTAATAAGTCTCTTCAAGCTTTTTGTAATCTTTGTTCTAATCACAAAATATTCATATTCATAGTCTTATTAATTTAAATTAACTTTATACTGATGTCTTTCTGGGTGCCAAAACCACACCTGCCAGCACTGTTTTTTTAATATTTGCCTAGAGTAAAATTAGCTCATGTATTTCTTGACTTCTCAATGAGATTGAACTCATTTTTTTTTTTTGCTTTTTTGGGTCACACCTGGCTATGCTCAGGGGTTTCTCCTGGCTCTGCACTCAGGAATTACTCCTGGAAGTGCTCAGGGGACCATATGGGATGCTGGGGATCAAACCGGGCTAGCACAGGCCGGCCTTGTGCAAGGCAAACGCCCTATCCGCTGGACTATCACTCTGGCCCCAAAAGATTGGGCTCTGTTTGAGGGAAGGAGATATGTCAAATCTTACTTATATACTTTTAATGTCTTTATAGAGTTAGACATACTAGCAAATGGTACTTCTTACAGAGTATATATTTTTTCCATTTAACTTGATCTCTTGTCCCTCAGTGACTAACAGAATATCATATGCTAAATACTGTGTACACAAAAACTCAAAAAACATGAATCAGTATCTGAGTGAACTTACAATTTACTTTTTTAAAATAAAATTACAGAGAGCTATGAACTTGTACTGTGAATAAGTTAATCTGTAAGAACTAAATGAGTTTTTCCTTTGGAATATTTTTGAAATTCTGTCTAGAGGTTATGGCTAAGGAAAAGTCAGTAGCTTTAAAGACAATAATCCTAGGACCCTAAGTGGTTCTTAGTCTGTTAGCACAAGACACACAAGAGCAGTGAGCACAGAACAAAGCTATGAATATCACCATTATAGCAACTACAAGGTCCCTAAAATGTTATTTGGAATGAAGCTCTTTTTGGGGGCTCAAGTTCAGTCATTAGAAGGACAATGAAGTCTACACTTTTAATAGTGAGACCTGAATAATGTTGTGTCCCATATCTTCTGGTATTACGGTAAAGACTGAATCATAAATACCAAATGCAAACATGCTTTAGGTACTGGCTGTGCTAATTTGTGGGCAGTTGTGGAGACACTTACATGTACCAACAGAACAGAGAAGTTAATATTGTAAAGTTTTGTTGATGCTTCTATCACTTACACCTTTGTTTGTTTTATTTCTATTTTCAATTGTGAAGATGAGACATTTATTAACAAATGCCTAAAGAGCTCTGTTTTTAGTTTTAGATGTTTGCAGCAGGAAAATGTTAATAGCCTAAGGGCCCCACAGTAAAAAAAAATCAAAATGTGTGTAATTCCTAAATACTTATGAAATTTCAAGCACAGATTCACTTAGAGTATTAATGACTTTAATGAAGACAGACATCAAACTTAAAGTCAACAAATCATTAGGCTCGCATTAAAGTATAAGCAATGCCTAATTAATATACTTGGTGATTACTTTCTTTGGTAAAGGCATTGGTTTTTAAGTCTAATGGTGCCTCAAAGATCAACCGAATAGTGGAAGACATCAAACCAGAGGCTTAGGTTTGAGGTCACTTAATGATTTTTTCTACTTTTCCTCTATTGGAATAAAATCACTTTTTATTTTTGTTATTTTTATGTCATTATTATTTATTAATTTTTCTTAGCAAATTAAATCAAGATATCAGGGATTTAATACCTCAAGATATAAAATAAAGGCAAAAATAGTATGCTATTAGAAAAATAACCTGTCTTCTACTGCCCTTGAATTTTTTTCAGTTCAAGTGACACCCTCATGGCAACTCTTTTTTTTTCACATGGGTTCTATTCCATGAAGAATCAGGTGATTCTTATTCCTGTGATCATTATAGTGAAAGTTGAACCTATTAGGTCTGCCTCAGAGATGAGAAATTTATATGGAATATTCAAGGTGTTAAAGGTAGCAAATACAAAGCTAAAATGAGAAGGTAGGGTCTGTCTAACTCCTATTATTCCAAATATTTTTTCCTGTGCTATGCTTAAGAAATATAATCAGAGCACATGACTCAATAGTCTTAGTCCTATCCACCAAGCATTTTCCATATTATGAAAGCAACTCTACCTCAACCCCTCATGTCCTGAGTATTAAGGAGTATGTAAGCAAGAAAATTCCTTGAGGAACACAAAATATTTAATTGCTGTTCTTCACTTCTCTTACTAAGGACAAGATTAATTAAGTCTGATCTTTTCATTTGCATGGGCCTAATGCGGATGGCTTAATAATTACTTCTTGGAAAAGAGTCTCTGCTGAGAAAATGCCATGTGAATAAATCTGAACTCTCTTTACTCCTTTCTACTGCCTGAACTTGTTTTAGACAAAAGAAGTCTGTTATTAAAAAATAAAAAGCCAAACATTTCAAATCTGGTGGTGAAAACCCTTTTCATCATGTTCACAGATACCATCGAAGTCCAAGAAATATTGCAGTGTATTAAGATGTATATTTTTTAGCTTGATGTAAATGACAGGGTCTTAAGTTGCAGTGTGACTCCAGGGCAAAACTAAAGACAGTTCCCAAATTCTTTTAAGTTACACCCAGGAAGAAGTATTCCACATAGGCAGTGGATTTGTCAAAAAATTAAATTTTCATGACAAACTTCATCGAAGACTGAATGAATTCAAGTCTGGAGTTCACATTACCTACACAGTGACTTGAAGCCCTACAAATAAAGAGACTATAAACTATGATAAGTAGTGATTTATTTACTAATTAGATGTGAGAAAAATAAAGAAACATTAAAATGATAAAACACTGTGAGTCATTAGGGGAAAGGATTGTCCTAGTAATATAATAATCCAATGAGTCCAATGTAAATCTGAGAATTATGAGCTACCTGCTGTACGATGTGGGATATCAAAATAATGGACATTGACATAGACTGTAGATATAGCCTTTCTTTTGTGATCCCCTTTAACGTTTATCTTGTAGTCATTTTACAGTTATCTCTTTTAACATTAATATTTGTCTCCTATCAACTAAGTCTTAACTAGTAGCTTTATTTTTTATGCTATACCCCAATCCCTAGATGAGTACTTGTTGCTTTGTCTTGTCTGATGGACAGAATGAAGATTTTTTCTTGAATCTAAGGCTTTCTTTACTAAAATCTGTCCTTTTATGTTCTCCTTTGCTCATTAATGTTCCTAAACAATGTCAACATCAAGATGTTTCTTTTAGAAAAATATTCAGAACAGCAGAGTTCCCCCACACACCAGGGTCCCTCTGGAAGGGTGTGAGGTCGCTGCATGCCATGCTCACTGCACACTGTTGACCTATCTTCCTGATAGATCTATATCCATGCAGACCTTGCAATGAGTTCATAACATGACAAGGTGAGTAGCTTCTAGATGTAATTCATTACATCTCCTCAAACAACCTATGTGATCTTCTGTTGATTTCTGAATTCCACAAACTTAAAGCATATGAAATGTTATGCAATATGACTATCAGTACAACCTAAAATGCTTGCCATTGAAATGTCCTATTCTGTTAGTACTCTTGTTAATTTTAATTTGTTATTTATCTTTTATGGTTTAAAACATTTTAAGAATATCATTGAGAAAGCATGGCTTAAAATAGTTTATGTTTTCTGTATGCAAATTACTGCCCCTCTATTATTGCCTAAGCGTCAAAAAATCTCCACCACTGACTGTCCTTATGTCACTGGCAGTCAACCCCAACTCCCCTAATCCTCGTCCACTGCTTGGTAACCTCAGATCCATTGTCAGAATCCATGAATTTTTTGGTCACGTGCCTTCTTTGTTTCTTTATATGATACCTATGAGTGGGGTCATCCGGCATTTGCCCTTCTCCTTCTGACAATTTGCTTAACATGACACCCACCAGTTTCATTCAAGTTATAGAAAAGATAAAGTTTCATATTTACTTATAGATGAGTAGTATTCTTTTGCATATATATGCCACAGTTTCTTTATCCATTCATCTGTTGTTAAGTATTTGGGTTTTATCCAGATATTAGTATTGTAAACAGTGCTACAATGTTCATAAATGTGAATATATCTTTCCAAATTAATGTTTTTGTGTTTGTAGGATTGATGCCAAGGAATGAGTTTGCTGGGTCTTAAGATAATTCCATTTTAAATGTTTGAAGAGTTTCTACACTGTATACACTTTTTATATCAGTTTTACCTTTAGCAATTTTCTACCTAGACCTTAATAACTTTAGGTCCTTTTAGCGGTATTGGCGGTTGTTCCTTACTCTTACCTCACCAAGCACCTGGCAATTTGGTTGTTTTCTCTTCCATATCACAAATGTGAAACTTCCTTATATGTCTCTTTAGGACTTAGATGAGAGTGAATGGCTACATGGAAACATTATTCCTAGGGCAAGAGTGATAGTGGATAGGGTGTTTGCCTTGCACATGGCTGACCTGGGTTTGATCCAAGGTATTCCAAATGGTTCCCTGAGCACTGCCAAGAGTAATTCCTGAGTGCAGAATCAGGACTAACCCCTTAGTACTTCAAAAAAACCCTCTTAATAATAATTATGATGTAATTACATAATTATTGCATATGATACTGGTTTTCTATTTATTGTTTCATAACCAATCACCTGAAAATTTAATGTCTTAGGATAACAAGAGCCATTTTTTCATAAATGTTAAATATGGGCCAAACTCGGGGGCATCAGTTGGAGCATTTCAGTCAGAGGTTAAATCCTCTTCAAAATGACTCATTCACACAGCTAGCAATTTGGGGCTTGTAATTAACTAAGAGCTCAACCATAGTAGCTGATTGAAGGCAATTCTCTCCACATAGGTCTGCTTGTATTTATTCACTGCATGGAGACTAATGTGTGCAATTATTTCAACTTAAAATCATGGGAGTAACTTTTTAGCCCTCGGCCCTGAAACTAGCAGCAGCATAAATTCCATCCTACTCCCTCCATAAAGTGGTTACAGGGCCTCCTGCTTCCAAAGGAAGAAAGCTCATCTCAATAGGACGTATGTTTAAAAAATGCAGCTATTTGGGGAAGGACCCAGTCTTAGCTTTTACTGGGTCAGTTCTAGTGTCATTGCTAAGGCCTAAGGATGCAGTGCTGCTTGGACCATTAGGTGCCAAGAATCCTTTCAGGGTCACTTCAGTGGTGCTCAGAGCTGACAGGACTATATCCAATTACAATTATGAGGTTATGTGGTGGTAGGGATAGAACTTATGTTTGCAGGCACTCTATCACCTACACTAACTTACTTGCTCCTAACAGAAGACAGTGTATTTCATAAAGACCTCAATATGAGACCTGAATCTATACATTATTCTGCATAAAACATAGGCATGACACTTCATGAGACTGAAAATGGAAAAATCTTTCATGATTTAATGCCACTGGCCAAGAAAGCAGAAACAAAGATAAATAAATGATTAGATAAAACTAAGGAGTTTCTGTAATATGAAAGAAATGACAACCAGAATAAGAAACTTTACAGACAAGGAGAAAATATTTCACTATTTATCTGATAAAAAAAAATCATAACCAAGAGAGTTAGAGCACTGTTAGAACTTTACAAGAAGAAAATAACTGACTTCATTCAAAAATGAGAGATATGAATAGAAACTTCCTCAAAGAAGACATACAGATGCCAAAGGGTGTATATATAAAGAAATACCCTGCCTTACTATCATCATGGAAATGCAAAGCAAAACAACAATGAGATATCATTTCACACTAATGAGACTGAAAAATAACAAGGCAAAAACATCCTGTGTTGTTGTAGATACAGGGGAAAAGAGACCCACATTCAGTACTGGTGAGAATGTTGACTGGTACAGCCTCTTTGGAAAGAAGTATTGAAACTTTTTTAAAACACCAGGAATTGAGCTTTAATAATGACCCAGCAATTGTATTTCTTGGCATCTACCCCAAGGGCTCAGTAACTTTATTCAGAAAAGATATCTGCACTCCTATGTTTATTGAATTATTATTCACAATAGACAAAATCAGGAAAGAAACCCAAATGCCCAAGAACATATGACTGAATTAAAAAAAAAGAAAAAGAATCCGCTATGGCACATACACAATGGAATACTACTCAGCCATTAAGCAAAGATAAAATCATGCAATTTGCACTACATGATTAAATCTGGAGAGTATCGTGCTAAATGAAGTTACTCAGAAAAAGGGACAGACACAGAATGATCTGTCTCTTATGTAGAAATAAAAAACAGTGGGGGAAATAAGTGTTCAAGGCGAAATAGAAACTGAAAAAGGAGGACACTGGGACATGGTGGTGAGAAGCAGACACTGTGGGGAAGGTTTGGTGCTAGAATTTTTTATGCATGAACTTTATCATTAACAATCTTAAACCATGATGCCTAAGTTTTTTTATTTAGCATAAAATGTGACCATCCCTTTCTATAAAATACTTATTTTATTTTTTAATGTATCTAAACATCTTATTTATTTGTGTTTTTCAAGACTTTTTCAAGCCCAGCCAAGGTATGCTGATACAGAGACTCACATACACGGGGCAGAGCTGCTACCAGCTCTCCCTGTGCCCAGCTGATCATGAGGTACCAGGGAGGGAAGGTGACTTCTAGCCCTGACCTGCCACCCCAGCAGAGCCTTGCAAGAAGACAGAGGAACCCCAGACAGCACAGGAAAATGGGCTGCCATTTTCCACATCCAGACACCGCACTTGTCAGAGCTCCACCCAGCAGAAAAGCTGATCACAAGACCGGCTCTTGCAGCCGCTTGCGGCCACGAGGTTCATCAATAAATGCTCGAGATTAGATATGACTACTACAAGAGTATTCCACCCGCACAGCAGAGCCTGGCAAGCTACCCGTTTCATATTTGATATGTCAAATACAAGTAACAATTATAGACCTCATTCCCATGACCTGATGTAATGGTTTGAGGCTCTTTATGTTCCTGGAGCTAGAAGATGCCCTTTGGGCTACACTAGCATGTGACAGGACATATAGAGATGTTACTGGTGCCCGCTCAAGCAAATCAATGATCAAGGGGAAGATAAGTGATACAAGTGATACAAGTGAAGTGATTTGTATTTTTTCCCCTTGGGACCACATCTAGTGTTGCTCAGGCTTGCTCCTTGGTCTGAGCTCAGGTTTCACGCCTGGCAGTGCTCAGCATACTATATATGGTGCCAGGAATTGAACTGGGGTCATCTGCATGCAAAGAAAGTGTCATAACTCCTGTATTATTGCTCTGATCCTAATTTATTAGTTCGAAAAGCAATTTTATTTTTCTTTTAGGTTTGTGTGTGATATACAAAGAACAAGCAATGTTGCTTTCACTGTATAGGGAATGAGGAAGAAAGCTTGGCTGGCTTAAGGTAACAGTCACTAGTATAGTGTACCTAGTACACTAGTATAGTGTACCTAGGAAAGTTTTTTTCTTCCTATTCTTAGATGCTTCAATGACTTTGTCCCGTTTGTGATTGAGCTTTGACTAGCCATGCACATTGTTCTGAGACTCAAGAAAAAAACACAGCTTTTATAGTCAGACCAGTGCATCACCAGTACCCAAGTTTTATGATATCCAGCTGCGGAATGTAGTATCGTGTCTCTGAGGCCTCACTTACTGAGATCATTGTTCAGTTTTGGTGTACCATCTGCTGTCCGGGTCTTCCTAAGTGATTTTCTGGGCTGACTTCCCTTTTACTGGGAATGGAAGGAGTTGTCAAAAAGCCCAGTACATTCTTTTCTGCATTGTAAACCCATCAGGACTTAATTAGAAAAAATTCCTCAGCAACAATTGATTTGTTCAACTATCATTCAATTTGAAGTACTCTCATTTTATTAAAAATTACTTGAAAGTTGTTGGATGACCAGCTTTGCATGTTTTTCTACATTTGTTTCAGCCTGTTTTAACATCCTGTCTTTAACAAGTTTCGTGCAATTAGATCTTAGTTTGAAAATTACTTCTCGGTGGAATTTGTTAGAAATTTTTACACTGATTCTTGTTGGATATCTCTAGATTGTGAAGAGTAAACTATAGAGATGATTAATCCTGACAACTTTGAATTTTTTCGTGTTTTAAATTGTTGTTTAGCATATGAGCCTTTTGAAATCTTCTTCATATTTGCCTCTAACTTCTTTTCCCTGAATTTTGATCCACTTCCTATTGAGTGAGAAAGTTGCAACCATATGTTTCTGATTCATTTATAACTAACATTTAGAGTTAGCTCATAAAACTATTGTTTTGTAAGAACGCTGTACATTAAAAAATGTATTTAATTTAAAGTTTTTTTCTTCTCTAATAAGGAGGCCATACTTTGCTAAACTTACCTGAAAAATAGAAAACTGGTTTGTTCCAAAGATTCTGTATTAACTGGCTGTACATAGTTCATTTCCCCAGCCTCTGACAACCTCTTCATTGAGTCAGTTCGAGAATCAGTTAGAGTTTGTGAACATTTACTTGGATCACCAGGAAACACTAAACCTGTGTGGGGCCAAAGTTTTTTCATGATTGTGTAGTTTTCTGTTGTGTGGATGAACCTGAAGAGGATCATGTTGATTGAAGCTGAGAAAGCAGTAGATAGAGACGACCTTTCTTTTATGTGACACATAAAGAACTAAAGTATGGAATTTTAAAATGGCCAGAAGCAGCAGAGCCTGAAATCTGGTCTACA
Organism: Cryptotis parvus; assembly: GCA_021461705.1. Classification (NCBI taxonomy): domain Eukaryota; kingdom Metazoa; phylum Chordata; class Mammalia; order Eulipotyphla; family Soricidae; genus Cryptotis; species Cryptotis parvus. The sequence goes on from JAJIBD010034034.1 coordinate 13,228, forward strand.
GAGCTTATCTGACCATAGCAACAGATGGTGGGGTAGGTTGAACAGCAAATCGTAGATTGGTGGGGCATGTGATCTTGGAACATTGCCCTAATATTAAGGACATTATAAACTACAGTAGAAAAGTAGAAAGTGAAAATGAAAAAGGAAATCCATTAATTTTGTTATGCACTTAATTGGTTCCTACACATATTTAAAAATTAGGAGAATAATAGTTCTTCATCGGATGAATAAAGTCAAATATAAAAGGGAACAAGAAAATAGAAATGGAGGAACCAAATCACCAAAAGGTAGTCAGCAAAGAGATGATGAGGATTAGGTAATGGAGTTTTTAGCAATGATTCTGAACCACACTTGCAAAGAAAGAAACTTGTACGAGCACCTGTTCTACAAGAACATATTTCTGGGTCTCAGAATCCTTTAGTTTGAATATCTTGATCACTTGGTCACCTGACATCCCGTTATTCATCGATTTGCTGGAGCAGGCGCCAGTAACATTTCTATTTGACCCTATCACGTGCCAGTGTAGCCCAATGGCAACTGGATGCTTCAGGAATACAAAGAGCCTCAACCCTTTCTTTCAGGGTCTTGACGAAGAAGTCTGACCATTTTGTAGGTGGGTGGACACATGATGTTTTGACGTTCTGTGGGATCCAGTCAGTAATGGCTCTAGTCCAGCGGTCATCTCCAAATCACATTACATGTCCAGCCCATCTGATTTTCAATGCCTTGGCAAATGAGACAGTGTCCCTGACTCTGGAACAGCGACGGAGGTCAAAGCTCCGGATTCCTTCTTTCACTTGAGTGAGGCTTGATATTCTAAGCATAGCTCTTTCGATTCCTCTTTGGGAAACCCGAATAGCGTTCTCATCCTGCTTTCGTAGGGGCCCAGGTCTCTGAGGCATATGTTAATGCAGGGAGAACGGTGGAGTTGAAGAGATGTGCCCAGAGCTGGAGGTTCTTTGTCCTTTTTTAAGCTATTTCTTTGATGCTTTTGAAGGCATTCCATGCCGCTCTCTTCCTCCTGTGCAGCTCAGGTTCTAGGTTGTTCAACATGTTGAGTTCTCAACCTAGGTACACGTAACTGCTGCATTCAGAGATGTTTGTTCCATTGAGAGTGAATGGGGCCTCTGGAAAGAGTTCAGTTCTCATGAACATTGTTTTGTTGAGATTCAGCTGTAGACCTATCTTTCCATATTCTCGGTCAAAGTCAGCCAGCATTTGTGCCGTTTGGCTAATGTTTGGTGTTATTAGGACGATGTCATCAGCGAAGCAGAGGTGGTGTAGTTGCCGACAGTCTATCTTCACTCCCATTCCTTCCCATTCTAATTGTCACATGATGTTCTTGAGGGTGGCGCTGAGAGTTTTTTGTTGGTATATTGAAAATAGGTTAGTAATTGCGGTATGTCAAGCAGGTGATGCAGAGCACTGAGATGATAAATTCATAGCACCAGTTTGCGTGTCCAGTCATAGCACCAGGTTGCATGTCCATAGATATTTTTGTCTGAATATCTATGACTTGAAAAAGTTATATAACTGATTCTGATGATCAGGTTAGCTTGGGGAATCACAATTGTTTTAAATAATCTGTGAACTCTCCACACACAAAATCACAAATAAATGCATACTTATCAATAGTAATTGAGGTCAAAATTGGAACTCAGTGAATCCTCACTCAATGCTCATTTCCTGAATTCTGAATTTTCTTTCTTGGGGAGAGGGAGGTGATGTGGGATTTGTACCACACCCAGTGTGCTCAGGACTTGCTCCTGGTCTACACTCAGGGATCACTCCTGGTACTACTCATGAGATCATGTGTGGGGTGGAAATTAAACTGGGTGACTTTGTTTATCTCCAGACTTTAGGAATAGATGTTTTATAACTCAACAAATGTCCATCACTGTATTCTATACAATACTGAGTATTTCTTCCAACATGCTTCAAACTGGTACCTAAGGGGCAAAAGGAAACAAAACAAAATAGAGGAGTATTTAGATCTATAGCTGTGGAGAATTGTATTCCTGGCTTTCCTATAATCTTCTACTTCCAGATCATGACTCTAGTTAAGTGCTTCATGATGAAAGTCCACAGCCATTAGAGGTCATTGACTGAGGCTTAAATCCTTTAAACCAGGATTATAATATGTACATTTTATTGCCTTTGAAATCTTGCCGGTACCCTCAATGGAATTTTACAATTGCCTCTCCAAATGGAGTTGAATAAATAGGTTGGTAATTGCTCCATGTCAAGCAGGTGATACAGAGCACTGAGATGATAAATTCATAGCACCAGGTTGCGTGTCCAGTCAGGACAATTCTTCCCAAAATCTGCTTTGAGGAATGCTCAGCATCAGGATTGATTGTTTTCAAAGAGGAAATATTTGGGGATGGGTCCAACTTGGTTCAAGCAATTAAATTTACTAAGTAAAAAGCTCTTACGATTTTACTAGATTAGCATTTTCATCAGTTATTAATGAGGTAAGTAGCATGCAATTTTATAAATGAAGGGATTCAAACTATTATTGTGTAAATCCTTCCCCAAATTACCTGCTCAAGTCAAAAAGCTTGATCTGAAAAAAGGGACCAATAATAGCTTGGAAAATGATATTCTGTAAATAAAATTTGGCAGCAAAGTTTTTGGCAAAACTTATGTTCAAATAACAAGCTTCAATTTATTACTACATGAATCAGAAAATAATTATTTATCAGAAAGTCTTACACTGTGACTTTTTTTTTTTTTGTCACACCCAGCAATGCTGAGGGGTTGCTCCTAGCTTTGCACTCAGGAATTACTCCTGGCAGTGTTCGGATACCATATGGGATGCTGGGAATCAAACCCAGGTTGGCTGCTTGCAAGGCAAAGGCCCTACCCACTGTACTATTGCTCTGCCCTGACATTGTTAACAGTATGTTGGGGCCAGAACTATAGCACAGTGGGTAGGGAGTTTGCCTTGCATGCAGCCAACCCTGGTTCAATCCCTGGCATCCCATATGGTCCCCGAGGACTGCCAGGAGCAACTCCTGAGTGCAGAGCCAGGAGTAACCCCTGAGCATCGCCGGTGTGACCCAAAAAAAAAAAAAAAAAAGTATGAATAGTCTACAGATGTTTAGATTCAGTATAAGAATAAAAAAATAAGTGGTTGAACAAGGAAGTAAATTCATTTTCTTTGAAAAATTTTAAGGAGTTGTATTTATGGTGATAAAATAAACAATATTATTGTCTTTGGCCATAATCTTTTGAAAATTATAGGATGAAGAGGACAAATGGAGTTACTATGATTTCTACATCCATAGGAGCTTTCTATGCTTCTAAGTGATAACACCAAATGTTGAAAGTCTACATTGGTGCGGAGGCTGAAACTGTTTCTCATTCACCTTCTTTTTTTACTTTTCCTATCTCCAAGGAAGGTGCATGTCCTGAATGTGCTTCTAGAGTTCTTTCCAGACCAGCCTTTCCTTATCTTCTAACTGCCAAACAAATAAAAAAAGATTTGTGAAAGCATCCAAATATCTTAATTATAAAGAAATTTTTGTTATTGATGTTTGGCAAGACACCTTGATGAATATTTGGGTTGTTAACATTTAAAATCTAGGTCAAAGGAAAGAAGCAAAATAAGGGAACATTAAATTGCTCTATGTGAGCCATTTTAAATTCAAGTTTCTAATTGGGAAGATAGTGAGTAGCCTGGAGAGAGGAATGGAGCACCAATGAAAACTAGGAACACAATATAAGGCCAAAGGAAAGAGGTGGCAAAGGAGTATACTGGGTTTGATTCTGGCAGGTGTTACTTTGAAGGTCTTTCATAATAGCAATGTTTAATATGCCATTTTAAATGACAGCCTGGATTGCTAAGTGCTGGAACATAAATGTCATTAGGTACAATAACTTGTGTTCTAAATGTTATTAAAACTTAAGTAGAGTCACCCATGTACACCTCCTTATGTTGTTTCTATGAAAAATAGGTATTGAGTTAGAGTGGAGCCAACTAAGCTTCTTAAAATATGTGACTGGAAGTTGATCATTAAAGCTGAGTCTTCTTAAGATCAAAGATGATTATGAAAGTCTCAGGATTACACTGAAGTAGCACAATAGCAGGCTCACCACACCTATCTCTTCATCGTGATTATTAACACTTGTTACTGTTGCTTAGAAAACTTTATTTGTTGGGGCCGGAGTGATAGTCCAGCAGGTAGGGCGTTTGCCTTGCACGCGAGCAGCACATACCGGCCAGGATTCAATCCCGGCATCCCATATGGTCTCCCTAGCACTGCCAGGAGTAATTCCTGAGTGCAGAGCCAGGAGAAACCCCTGAACATTGCCAGGTGTGACCCCCCCAAAAAAAAAAGCAAACAAAAAAGAAAATTAAAAGAAAACTTTATTTGCTTAAGAAATAAATAATATCATCAATTAACAGCATCTAATTGACATATAAAACATTGTACCATCAAACATCAAAATATACATTGTCCCCCTAAGAGTTCATAGAGCATTCATAAAAATTGGTCATATCTTTTTATTTTCTGGATGACCCTGATATCAAGCTCCATTTTATTTTATTTTTAAAATTTTATTATATCACAATGAGATAGACAATTACAAAGCTGTTAATTATTGGCTTTCAGTCATATGGTGTTCCAGCACCCATCCCTCCACCAGTGCACATTTTCCCTCATCAAAGTCCCCATTTTGGAACAGTGTGCTAAAAGTGTTAATACCAACCTAGAACTGAGCATTAAATACAGGCAAAAAGATACACATGACAACCCTTTAATGTATGTTCTGTAATCCACAATCTGGAAGGGAAGGAAAAGAGAAAGAGATAGAGAGAAAGGGAAAAAAATAAAGAACCTGCCATGGAGGCAGGCCGGGAGGGGGAGGGAACCGGGGACATTGGTGGTGGGAGATAGGCACTGGTGAAGGGATGGGTGCTGGAACACTGTATGACCAAAACTCAAATATGAACATCTTTGTAATTATATATCTCACGGTGGTATAATAAAATACTTTTAAAAAGTCCCCATTTCCCCTCCCTCCCACCCCACCTGCCTCTGTGGCAAACACTTTTCTTCTTCACTCTCTCTCTCTCTCTCTCTCTCTCTCTTCTTTTGTGCATTGTGGTTTGCAGTACATTCACTGAGGGGCTGTTGTGTATATACTTTTACCTACTTTCAATACTCAGTTCTAGTATAGCATTACCATTTCCAACTACAGTTGGCAAACTAGTCCCATCTCTATCTTACTTAATCTTTGTCTCTCCACATTTGTGATACATTCCAACCATCAGCAAGTTCTCCTGACCCCTGTTTTCGTGGCCTTGAATATTAGTCTCTCTCTCTCTTTGTATATGTATACATACATATATAAAGATATATATATATCTTTTATCCCACAAATAAATATTTCTATATATAAATATATAAAGATATATATTTTTATCCCACAAATAAAAATGAATCCCACCCTAGAGAGAAGCCTATTTCACAGACACAGATGGAGCTGCTACCAGCTCTCCCAGTTTTTGTGCAGCCTCAGTACATCAGGAAATGGAAAATTTTGAGCGCCACATGGCAGACCCTGGCAAGCTACCCGTGTAGTATTTGATATGCCAAAACTAGTACTAATAGACCTCATTCCCATGACTTGAAAGAATGGTATGAGGCTCTTCATGATTCAGGAGTGAGCAGAGGCCCTTGGGCTGTACTAGCATGTGAACAGGGACAAATGAAGATGTTACTGGTGCCCACTCGAACATATTGATGAACAACATGAAGACAAATTATATAAGTGATCCCACAAATGAATGTAGTCATTCTATACCTGTTCCTCTCCTTTCTACTAATTTTATTCAGGGTGATAATCTTCATGTCATGTCCATGAATTTATAGGGAACTTTCATGACTTAGTTTTTCCTAACAGCTGCATAGTATTCCATTGTGTATATGTACCGTAGTTTCTTTATCCAGTCATCTGTTCTAGGGCACTCAGGTTGCTTCCAGATTCTGGCTATTGTGAATAGTGCTGCAATGAACATAGAAGTTCAGATGATATTTCTGCTGTGTGATATTTCTGCTTTTGGGCCCCCAAGATATATTCCCAGGAATGATATAGCTGGGTCAAATGAGAGCTTAATTCTCAATTTTTTAGTTTTTGGAGAAATGCCCATATTTTTTCCAAAAGGTTGGACTAGTCAGCATTCTTCCAGCATTCCTGACAGTCCCTTTCTCCCTGCATCTGCGCCAGCACTCATTGTTCTTTGCTTAGCAAACTTTAATTTGGAACAATACATCTTGGGGAAGCATGGTCACTTTGTGCATTTGGAAGAATCACTCAAACATTTCTTTGTTTGCAAAGACCAGATTTTGGTCTTTACAAAGACCATTATATACATTGCTCCCCTAATAGTTCATAGAGCCATTATATATGGTTAAGGCTGGTCTCAAATACAGCCTTCTGATCCCCTAGAATGTTCCATGAGAGCCCAGGTAAAAATTACACTGAAGTCCATGGTATGAGACAAAGGGATCAGCTGATAGCGTAGAGTGTACACAAACAGAAATAAGCTTGGAAGGAGAGACCACAACTAGAAAATGTCTGAGAAATACTACTTTAAATTATGTAATATATGACGAATTCCTTGGGGCTCTATGGAAAAATCAATAACAATAACATAATAAAGATTTTTTGCTAGGTGCTGAGCATTCTGTGAGCAGTATAGTAGTGTAAACAATTCTTTGGGAAAGCAAGGATGAACAATTGGATGTGAAGTTGTTATCAAAATTTCTAAGCTTCAAATAAAATGGAATCTTGGAGGAAAATATAGCATAACTGGAATCATAGTCAAATAAACACATCCACTACTACAGAAAAAATAAAAGAACATGACTGTGATCTTCTCAGTTAGCCTGGCTATTTAAACAAGTTTAAAAATTCCATTTTCTGCCAGTGGTCTTTGTTTGTTCATATGATGTGAAATGGTTGAAGTAGGGCTTTCAAGGTGTTGGCACCACTAGTGAGTGCCAGATGGAATGTGGTGAAAGTTCTGATTTGTACCTTTCAGACCAGAGGTACTTGCTAAAATGGATGGGTCCTTCTGGCCCTGTTTTGTGAATACAGCCACAGGTATTCAGTTGAAACCTGTGGGTGAAAAGATATTAACAGGGTCTATCAATTTGCCTGGTCCAAGAAGCCTCAGATAACTTAGTCAATGGTTACCCAATGGTCCAAAGGAACAAAGTAATCTATTTTCATCAGAATGAACAGGCTTATTCAACAGATATTTATTGAGCATATACTCTCTGCTAGAACAAATGGAAACTCATTGAAAACTTGCCTGAAATGAGAATGCAAAATCTCATATCACCCAGGGATGGTGTATTCCTTACCACATTCTGCAATCTGATGGGGAGAAGGAGTCAGTGTCTTGGACTCAGAAGTTAAAGGTTTCTGTTCTGCCCTAAACTCTCAATGATTCAGCTGGTAAATTTTCTGCCTTGATTTGCTCAGACCAAGACTTTTCACATGTTACGGAAAATGAGATTTTATTATTGCACTTAAAAAGTAAACCTATGATTTCCTTGGAAGGTATTAGTATCACTTCTGAACTGACATCTAAATTTCATCTTTATCAGTTTACATCTTTAAATAGAAATTGCTGAATCATGAAGAAAGAAGGATGATGTAAGTCACTTTACTCTTGACATTCCTGGGTTCTGTTATTCCTGAAAGAGGAAAATATGTCTTACAAAGCAGATCTTCGAGGAGAGATTTTTGTTGGTTGTACTAGCGACTTGCCATATTTGTTGCCTTTATGGTGAACTATCTTTGGTAAATTATAGAAAATCTGAGCCCCTTGAGCAACATTTGATGCAAATTTTAAAGTTTTTTGCTCCTGGATAGTATTTAATCTCAAGGTTCATATGATACAGTGTTTTTCTTTTATTTTTTTCTTGTGGGGACTTACCTGAGTGTTTTTTGAGTTATAATTCCTACTAAATTTTAATAATAATAATGCATGCAAGTGAAAAGCTGACTTGTGTAATGTCATAAATAAAATATTAAGTTGTAACTTAATGTCATACATTGTGTTTTACTCCAAAGATTATCACTCTTTACAATAAACCTTTAAGGTAAATTCAATCATTTCCCCTATTTTTAAAACTAGTACTGATTTTTTCTTAGAGAAGACCTTACTTTGTATGATACCACAGCTGAGAAGTGGTGGAGCAATCATATAAATATATACCAGAGTTTTCAATTCATTATAGAGATAAGATTGCCTGCAATTTATGGTAATAGATCCAAGTATTAAATTTAGTGTTAATTAACATATCACTTTTAAAAATAAAATTTTTCCTATGATGTTCAATGTACACTTGTTATTCAAGTCTGAATAACAGATTTTTACCACTTTTCCAACTATAAGCTATTTTTTAATCCTTTGTTTAATATTTGTTCTGAAATGTACAAATGTAATGGTTCGTGATGCATTGCAATTTTCTCTAGGCAAGCAAATTTTCATATTTACCTATTTAAACCAGTGGCTTCCAATCTTGGCTTAGTGTTGGAATCCCTTCCAGAAACCTTGAAAGATCCTAATGTCCTAGCCACACCCAAGGCCAATTAAATTAAAAATCTACATGAATGATTCAGGTGATTACACTGTGCATCCAAGGTTGAAAGAATCAATTTAAAATAATTCTTTTCAGGGCTCTCCCTTTATGACCATTTTACCAGTGGATGATTCTAAATTTCACTCTTCTAGCTTGAACTATGGGTTGGCCAATTCATGCCTATTTCCAAATCCCATTTCATTACCTGGCTCAGATACAAAAGACTAAAAAAAACTAAATAATCTCTTTCTCAGACTTCCTTGATGATAGACAATATCCTAGTGACAAAAAAAAAAAGATGATTTACTAAAGCCATCCTAGAGGTTCATATATCTGGGGTTTTCAGGGAGCTGGCAATTAAGGTGTTAGATTTTTAACTTTTCAACACAATTTATATTTGTCTAAGTATTTATATGGTCAGAGACTATACATATGACTTGAATCTTGGTAATCTGAATGAGAAATCAAAGGAGAATTGCATCTTTTCTTATTGATTCCTTAGCCTCTGCTTTCTTACAGAGCCTATGAAATCTCACAGAGAAGGTGAACACTAAGCAACTAGAGATCCTGAAAGATTTCTTTTGGAATTCTATGACTGGTGGTGTTGGTGAAATGGTCACCAACACTTAGTACTTTAAAATGCTTCTCAGTACTATATTGAATAGAAGTGGTGAGAGCCGGCAGCCTTGTCTTGTCCCTGATCTTAAGGGGGAAGGCTTTCAGTTTTTCCCATTGAGAATGATGCTCGCTGTGGGCTTGTAGTAGATGGCCTGGATTATCTTGAGGAAGGTTCCTTCAATCCCCATTTTACGGAGAGCTTTCATCATGAACGGGTGTTGAATCTTGTCAAATGCCTTCTCTGCATCTATTGATATGATCATATGGTTTTTATTTTTCTTTTTGTTGATATGGATGTATTATGTTGATTGACTTGCGGATGTTGAACCATCCTTGCATTCCCGGGATGAATCCCACTTGGTCATGGTGTACAATCTTTTGATGACTCTTTGGATTCTATTTGCTAGTATTTTGTTGAAGATCTTAGCATCTGTATTCATCAGGGAGATTGGTCTGTAGTTTTCCTTTTTTGTGACATCTTTACTTGCCATAGCAATCAGGGAAGAAAAAGACATTAAGGGCATCCAGATAGGAAGGAAGAAGCCAAGTTATCACTATTTGCAGATGACATGATATTATACCTGGAAAACCCAAAACTCTCTACCAAGAGGCTCCTAGAAATAATACATTCTTATAGTAGAGTAGCAGGGTACAAAAATCAATACCCAAAGTCAATGGCCTTCCTATATGCAAACAGCTAAAGAGAAGAAAGGGACATTAAAGAAACTATCCCATTCACAATTGCACCGCAGAAAATCAAATACCTAGGAATCAGTTTGACAAAGAATGTAAAGGATCTCTACAAAGAAAAACTACAAAATATTACTTCAGGAAATAAAAGAAGACCTGAGGAAATGGAGACACATTCCCTGCTCATGGATCGGAAGGATTAACATTATCAAAATGGTAATACTCCCTAGAGCTTTATACAGATTCAATGCGGTCCCTATAAAGATACCCATGATGTTCTTCAAAGAAATTGAACAAACACTCCTGAAATTTGTATGGAAATAAAAACCCCACGAATAGCTAAAGCAATCCTTGGGAAAAAGAAGATGGGAGGTATCACTTTCCCAACCTCAAGCTCTACTACAGAGCAGTTGTAATTAAGACAGTGTGGTATTGGTACAGAGACAGACCCGTAGACCTATGGAATAGAACTGAGTATCCTGAAACGCACTCACAAATATACAACCACTTAATCTTCGATAAAGGAGCAAAAAATATTAAGTGGAGCAAAGAAAGCCTCTTCAACAAATGGTGCTGGGAAAACTGGGCAGCTACATGTAAAAAAATGAACTTAGACCTCCTTCTAACGCCATGCACAAAAGTCAGATCAAAATGGATTCTAGATCTCGATATCAGACATGAATCTATAAGGTACATCGAAGAAAACATAGGAGAAACGCCCTATGACATCGAAACGAAAAGTATCTTTTAAAGACGACACACCACTGACCAAGCAAATGGAAGCAATGATAAACAAATGGGATTATATAAAATTGAAAAGCTTCTGCACCTCAAAAAGAAACGGTGACCAAGATACAAAGACAATCCACAGAGTGGGAAAGGATATTCACCCAATACCCATCTGACAAGGGGTTAATATCCAGGATATATCAGGCACTGGTAGCACTCCACAAGAAGAAAACAGCCAACCCATCAAAAAATGGGGAGAAGAAATGAACAGAAGCTTCCAAAAAAGAAGAAATTCGAATGGCCAAAAGGCATATGAAAAAGTGCTCTTCATCTTTAATCATCAGGGAGATGCAAATCAAAACAACAATGAGGTACCATCTCACCCCACAGAGACTGGCACACATCCAAAACAGCAAGAACAACCGGTGCTGGCGTGGATGTGGGGAAAAAGGGACTCTGATCCACTGCTGGTGGGAGTGCCGACTGGTCCAGCCCTTTTGGAAAACAATATGGGCATTCCTCCGAAAATTAGATATTGAGCTCCCATTTGATCCAGCAATAGCACTCCTGGGAATATACCCTAGAGACCGAAAAACACATAGCAGAAACACTATCTGTACTTTTATTCATCTCTGCGCTATTCACTATAGCTAGAATCTGGAAACAACCTAAATGCCCGAGAACAGAGGACTGGCTAAAGAAACTGTGGTTCATCTACACTATGGAATACTATGCGGCTGTCAGAAAGGATGAAATTATGAAATTTACCTGCAAATGGATGGACATGCAGTCTATCATGCTGAGTGAAATTAGTCAGAAGGAAAAGGACAGATATAGAATGACTGCATTCATTAATAGGATATAAATAGATACCAGTGTTTTAATAAATATGGGAAATGGTAATGGCAGATTAAAACTCACCACTGAATATACACAAAGAGACTTAAGTGATAAACTCTAAATATCTGCAGGGCTAGCCACAATGTGTAAAATAAGAGGGAGAGAGATGCAGAGACAGAGAGAGAGATAGAGAGAGAAAGAGAGGAAACTGGGGTACCTGCTATTAAGGCGGGTGGGGACGGGAGGGGGAGGGGTACATTGGTGGTGGAAATGGGGCACTGGTGGAGGGATGGGTGCTGGAATACTGTATTACCAAGAACCAATTATGAACACCTTTGTAATTGTATGTTTCCACGGTGGTATAATAAAAAAATTTAAAAAAAAAAAAATAAATAAAATAAAATGCTTCTCAAACATTGCTTTGGGTTTCATACAAAGATGTGGGGAAAAAACTGAAGTGATTATAAATCATATGAACTCTATAGAAGTTTCCAGTCAGATCTGCCAAACCTGGGTCTGTACATATATTATGAATGTGTTACCTATGTACAATAGATTTGCTGTTTTTTAATAATTCTTTATTAATGTATAATAAACATGCAAGTTTAACATTATAAAATAGAACACAAGATTTTTCTTTCTTTATTTTTTTTGCATTTTGGGTCACATCCAATGATGCTCAGGGGTTACTCCTGGCTATTTGCTCAGGGAATTACTCCTGGCGGTGCTCAGGGGACCATATGGGATGCCAGGGATCGAACGGGGTCAGCCCCATGCAAGGCAAATGCCGGAACCGCTGTGCTATAGTTCTGGACCCTAACACAAGATTTTTCATACACTAACATCTTTGTATTTATCACGCAAGTCAAGCAGGTATTACCAGGATCTTAAGATGCCCTTTATTTCTCTTTTAACGATTATCCTCTTGACCAATAAAATCTAATCGTAAACATTTCTATTTCTTTAAAGAAACCAAGGACTGAATGTGCCAGTGCATTTCTGCCTTCATGTGCTCTCTATCGAGATGGGTAAGTCAAACATTCCACTGCACACTTAATTACACGGAAGTAAAAAGAAAGAAAGAAAATCCAGACCAAAAAGCATAGATTTAAGATGGCATTGCTTTCCATATAATTGTGATGCTGGCAGACACTCAATAAACATATCAGCATTGTTAAAATGATTTATCAGACAAAGAGTTGAATGTAAAATATTATCAATACAGGTGTCATCATTGATCTTTCTTGGGTCTCACCGCTGAAGAATGGGACTGCTAGATGATTTCAACAAACAATCCTTGACAGGAAACCAAAGGCAACAAGGCACAGGGACAGACAGCTGACAAATGCAGTATGGGGCCATTAAAGCATGTGATGAATTTGCCAGGAAAGTATATATTTGTGCAAGAGGTGAGCTCATATCTCCCATAAATTTGTCAGCCATGACACAGTGTTCTCCAGCTTGGCATGAGTAATGTCTTGCTATTTGCTGCCTTTGTCTGGCAAAAGCTCTATCAGTCACTCCAGGGTTATTTACAAAGAAACGTGTCTATCAGTTACAAGGACATGACTTTGCTGCTAAAAGATAACAAAAGAGGAAATCAGGCAGTGGCCTCTCCATGAGGGATGCGTCTTTCCAGACAAGCTCTGGACTGGAATGAATCAGATGGACGGCAATTGGCCAGGGCTGGCCCTGTGCCTGGCATGACCAGCCTTAGTACATTTATCCACACTGATTAGATTAGAAATTATTAATAGGGGGCTACGGAAGAGCAAAAGGTCATTTAGAGTTTAATTCTGTTCTCAGATAACTTCATTTCAGCTGATGGGATTGTTATTGTAGGGGTTTTATATGTTTATAGGAAACAATAAACTCAATAATGAAGTCGTGCCTCCTTCTGCAAGGTCAGGAAAGCTATTGTGCAGCTAGATTGAAGTCTTCACAATTGTGTTAATTAAGTAACAGTGATTGGGCTTGGTCTCCTCTTGAAATGCATTTAAGGGCCTAAAAGCTGCTGAGAATGTATTCTTTCAATACAAATATATAGAAAAACAAGTGAGACCAGAAACCAGCCTGCGATTGAGCAAACAGAAGAGCTGACATGAAGCTTTTACTTAAGGAAGACAGGAGCCTGGATGGCAGATGTTGCTTCTTGTCACATAAATACAAATGTCTTGTCAGTTTAGGATTAAATGTAACAGGTCTCTTTTTCTTCACTCAATTCCTGATGAATCTGAAAGATGGAGTTATAGAATGTGATGTTGATGGCATATTATGTCTCTTCAGTTATTTACTTCCTCACAGACCTGATCAGGGTAGATGATCAGTGTGTAGTAATAGCCATGTCTTTCTCTAATAAGGAGTCATTTTCTTGGTCTTGCATAATAGATCCGCCACTAGTGATAGGTAGCTCAGGCTCTGTTCTTCACTAGTCTCTCCTTTGGAGAATTTACCTGTTGGACACTGACATTTTCTGATAATGATTGGCATTTTTTTTTTGCTTCAAGGAATAAGTTGCTTGCTCATTCGTTTTAAAAAATAACTTGGATTTAAATAAAATACATGGGTCATATAAACAGTACTGCAAAACATTTGTTTTATACATAGCCAACCCAGATTGGATCCCCAGCATCACATACGGTCTTCTAAGCACTACCAGGAGTGATCCCTGAGAGCAGAGCCCACAGCTGGGTATAGTCCAAAGATGGAAAAAGAGGAAAGAATGAATGAATGAAGGAAGGACGGACAAGAAGGAAGGAAGGAAGGAAGGAGGAAGGAAGGAAGGAAGGAAGGAAGGAAGGAAGGAAGGAAGGAAGGAAGAAAGGAAGGAAGGAAGGAAGGAAGGTAGGATGGAAGGAAAGAAAGAAGGAAGGAAGGAAGGAAGGAGGGAAGGGAGGAGGGAGGAAGAAAGGAGAAGGAAAGGATAGGAGGAAATAGGAAGGGTTTGGGGACAACTTCCCAGCCATGTGCTTTTAAGCACCAATCACAGAAGAACTTTGGCTTTTATTTTTAAGCAAGTCAATTTCCATTTGGCTCCAGATGTAGTGATAGTCCATTAAGAGGAAGCTTTAAGATGAAAATTGGTAACTAATGATGGAGTCTCACTTTTCCAACTCTTCACAAACTACCTTGTTCTTCCTTCTTACTCAAGAAATCATCGCATGACAGAATGAGATTTTTTCAATAGGAGGACAATGAAATAGAAATGGTATCTTCATTAGCATAAGTTTAATGGATTTTTTTTACTAGAAGTGTTTTTGGGGTCTCAGGGGAGTATTGCTAATGTCTGGAGATTTTATTTTACTATAACCACTGTGGAGGTGAATTTCTGGCATCAATTAGGGAGAGATGAGAGAAGCTGCTGAACATTCTAAAATTCACAGGATGACTCCAAGAAAGAATGATCTACACCAAAATGTCAAGTATAAGGACTGAGGAATACACTTTTTTCAAGGAAACTTTCAACTCAGTGAAGAATGAATACTTTGAAGAGATTACTCTAAAACGGAGTCATTACCCAAGGTCCCATGTTAAAAAAAATCTATAACCATACATTTTAATGAAATAATTACATATTAGGGTTTATAAACTAAGAATTTCTTATAATCCATTTATTTCAATAAACACATGGGAGCCGGATAATAAATGTAGGGTTTTTCCTGTTATTATTATAAAGCTTATTGAATATTTACAATAATACTATGGTGTGGAATAAATGTCAAGACAAAAGAGCTTTGTAAGAAAACACATGAGACAGCATAGTGTACTTTCAAAAGTCTGATCTGAGATTCCCATCATGGAAGTCCCTCTTGCTATTGTAAATGTTGCAGGACTAAGAGCCTCTGCATCTGCCCTGGATTGCCTCCCTGCAGGTCACTTCATAGATAGGGGGTGGTTTAAATGTGGCAGTTTATCTGACCATGTATTCTGTACTGGCTGGTATAAATATTCTCTCATGCTACCACAATCATCGTGGGACTAGCTAGATCTTACCAGCATATTTGCCTGGCCAGGTTGGATGTCTAAGTAATTAGATCAGAGAGAAATGCTGTTTTCCTCCAAGTAAGCAAGCATGGTTCCCTGATAACTCAAAGGCAACTAAAATACAAAACTACCGTGAAGTAGAGGAGACTCTTGTGAAGGTTTGGAGAAATATTTAACTGGCACTAGTATAGTCTTTGGTACAGAGACATGCCAGCTCAGAAACCCCCTTCTCTACTATATAAAGGCATTTCCAGGCAGATCTTGGCTCAAGACATTAGGTGAGGTGCTGGGAGAAATTACCTGAGGGCATTTGACCCTCCCTGCCAGGGAAGTTACATTTAGCTAATAGATCCTCCCAGCTCTGCTAGGAGGCTTTGAATTAGCTCTTGGTTCTTGTAAATAGCCAGAAGGCCTCCTGAAATTGCTACATTTCTATAGAGCTGTTTTCCTGTTTTCATCTCTAGATAGCCCAGCCCAGAATGGGCCGGGCTGGGAAGTTTGGGTGGATTTCTAGCTATAAAATAAGCTGCAAGAAGAAAGAAGCTCTCTCTTTCCCCTTTTTTCCTTTTTTGCCATTTTGGCTTCCCTTTGGCGTTTTGCTTCTCCATCCTCTCCATTCTCTGTTGGGCCTCAACACGTGGTGGCAGCCATCTTGGCCTACATCTGACTGGGGCCTAGCTGGGAACCCAGAATTCGGAGGTTTTCCCTGCTCTTGGATTGTATATTGGAACCTGTGATAGTAAAGCTCTTTTAAAACAGCGCCGGATTCTTGAGTTTTCATCCATTCCCCACTGGCTTCCGAGGCAGAAGGGAACTCACTTCCCGCACTGTTGGGGACCCCAGCAGCTTCCCTGACATCATGCAGTTACCACTTCAGAATGGCATATACTAGAACAGAGTCTTTTGCTGGGCCCTCAATTATAAGTGCCCTTCTATTTGATTTTTCCATCACATTGTTAATAGATTAGTCTCCTTTCATTTATGAAGTTCCAGCCATTCTTAAGGTTTGCTATGGTATATAGTGATAACTCTATTCTCTATGTTTATATGTCCCTACTGCCTTACAAAGTGTCTTAAGTACTTGTCATGTTTGACTTTTTAAATATATCTGTATCTCTACATAGTTTTATTCTCCCCGCATTGACATTACTCCTCCCCTTGGTTATCCAATGAGAAAGTGACATGCTATCGAACTGAGGTATTGGAATTCAGAGTGGGGTTTTAGTGGAAAAGAAGTGTTGTTTATCATGTCCTGGTATCAATGCACATTCATAACTGGCTAAAACTAAAGAATTTTGGGAGACAGAGTCATGTTTACACATATAAGCAGAAATATAAAATCTTTACTAGTTTTTAATTTCAATAAAAATCATGATTCCCAAATTCTTGTGGCCTTATAACTTTGCCATAGTAGTAATTGCCCAGAGAATTGTCTATAAAATTTTTCATTTGATTTCTAAGTCAAAACTACCCATATAGTAAAATAATATGCAAGCTTGAATGGCTTTTGATTAACAATAAAAATATTTTGTACTAAAACGAACTATATTTTCACAGGCCCTCAAATATATGACCACCAATATTTGACAGAGAAGCAAGAAATATAAAGTAGAGCAAGGAAAACCTCTTTAACAAGTGGTGCTGGGAAAACTGGCTGCTACTTGCAAAGAAATGAACTCAGACTTCTTTCTAGCACTGGGCATAAAAGATAGATCACAACGGATTAAAGATCTTAATATCAGACCTGAGTCCATAAGATACATGGAGGAAAATGTGGGCAGAACCCTCCATGACATTGAAGCTAAAGGAATCTTCAATGACGAAACACCACTGCCAAAGTAAGAGGAAGTAAAAATAAACAAATGGGGCTTCATTAAACTAAGAAACTTCTGCATCTCAAAAGAAATGATGACCAAGATACAAAGACAGATGGGGAAAAAGATTTACCCAACATACATCTGATAATGGGTTAATATCCAAAATATATAATGCACTGGTAGAAGTTTACAAGAAAAAAATTAACTGCCCATCAAAAAATGGAGAGAATAAATAAACAGAAAATTTCTAAAAAGAAGAAATACAGGGGCCATAATGATAGTACAGTGGGTAGGCCATTTCCTTTTGCACACAGCCAACCCAGATTCGATTCCCCAGCACCCCATATGGTCTTCTGAATAGCCAGGAGTAATGCCTGAGCATCACTGGGTTTGAGCCAAAAAGAAAAAAAATACTTTTTTTTAAAAAAGAAGATATACAAATGTGAAAAGACACATGAATCTTTTCACTAATCATCAGGGAGATGCACCAGGGAGATTAATCATCACTAATCATCAAGGACATGCAAATCAAAACAACAATCATATATCATCTCACACACAGAGACTGGCACAAATCCCTAAGAACATGAGGAACCAGTTCTGGAGGTGATGCAGGGAGAAAGAGACTCTCCATCATTGCTGGTGGAAATGCAGACAGGTCTTGCCTTTTTTGGAAAACAATTTGGACAATCCTACAAAGCTAGAAATTGAGCTTCCATATGACCCATCAATAGCTTGGGAACCCCAAAACTCACAACAGATATACATTGGCACATCTATGTTCAATGCAGCACTTTTCACAATAGCCAGAATCTGGAAATAATCTGAGTGCACAAGAACAGATGACTGGGTAAAGAAACTATGGTACATCTAACGGAATGAAATACTATGCAGCTATTAAGAAAACTGAAGCTATGAATGAAGCTATGAATAAAGAGATGGACATGGCAACCGAGTGAAATAAGTCGGAAGGAGAGTGACAGACATAGAGTTACTGCACTCATTTGTAGAGTATATAAATAAACATAATATGAGACTAGTACTCAAGGGCAGTAGAAACAAGGACAGGAGGAATGGTCCACAGTTGTAAGTCTGCCTCAAGTGCAGGGGAAGAAGACGGTTAGGATAGAGAAGGATCCACGATCCACGAAGATAGTTGGAAAGGATCACTCTGGATAAGAAGTGCATACAGAAATTAGGTAAAGAAACAAACATGATAACCTCTCAGTTTTTATACTGTAAACCATAAAGCCAAGAGACAGCAAGAGAGTGACAGAGAGAGAAGAGAGAGAGGGGGAGAGAGAGAGAGAGAGAGCCTGCCACAGAGACAGGCAGGATGGAGCGGTGGTAGGGAAACTAGGGACATTGGTAGTAGGAAAT
Source organism: Cryptotis parvus (assembly GCA_021461705.1). Classification (NCBI taxonomy): domain Eukaryota; kingdom Metazoa; phylum Chordata; class Mammalia; order Eulipotyphla; family Soricidae; genus Cryptotis; species Cryptotis parvus. Next base: position 31,892 of record JAJIBD010034034.1, read on the forward strand.
GCACACTTGTGGAGGATGGATGTTTGAACATGGTATGCCTGAAATCTGACATGAACAGCTCTAACTGTGTTTCTCTGGTGACTCAATAATAAAAAAAAATCAAAAATATAATTAAACAAAATAGAAGTTTACTCATGGCTTAAAAACAATTGCCCCTTATGTGTATGTGTATAGTTATGTATCTTTATATCTATATGAAAAGTATATGTTTAAATATTTCTTTTTATGTCCAAAAAAAATGTTCTCTACTGGCTTTCTATATTTAAATGTTATCCTCAAGTTTCAATCTGGAGTTGCAAAATTTTCTCCATTTTTAAGTGGTTTTAAGTAAACTAGTTGAGCCATAAATACAGTGGGTGATTTTATGGCCACACATGCATCAAAGTATTCTTTTCATCTTTTTCTTTTGAATTAAACATATTTTGGATGAATGTATACCAATAGTTTTACTGGTGAGCTGTCTTCCGTATTTACCTGTAAGTGTGTTTGCTTTTGTAGGTCCCCAAAGTTTTTATCCTCTCTGTAGAGAAAGTGTGGCATTTCTGTCCATAAACTGCCTTATTTACTCTAGGATTTTTCAATCTTGTCTTTGAGGCTTTGAAACATTTGAATAGCTCAAAATAGGTATGTTTCTTCATTCTTACTGACTTAATATCATTCTGCTTTGTGCATTAAAAAATCATTGAACAGCAGACACATTTGAGAGCTTGTTGGGACAAATAATTTCCAGATCTCAACCACTTCATCAGGGAGTCTGAGGCTTGTACTAACAATAAAAGTTTGGACAAACACTCCAGAGAATTCTGAATTGAAATTTTTTTTTAAATTTTGACTTAGGTTTTACCATTATGAGCTCTGCTGCAGACTGCCTAAATTCCTATGTTTAATCTGCAAGTAATATAACCTTCCTGAATCTATTTTCTAATCAATGAATGTACCAGTCAATAACTGCCAATTAAATATTTTTTGGGGTTTCAACTGGATAATAGATAGATGAAGCTTACTAGATCTGGTAGTGAGCATGTCCTAAATTTTAGTTATTATCCAATTTTTGTCTGTTCTCTAATCTCAGGTCACCTCTCCTCATGGTCATGTCTCCAGCTTTGCCTCAGATGACACCTTCATCTCTCTAGAATGTCCCTGTCACTCTTTCTTCAGAAATTAGACATTACCAGAGAAAGATAAATGCATTTTTCCTCTAGTCAAATACTGATTTTTCTCCTTATAAGTTATTTGTTTTTCTTAAAAAAAACAACTTCTAATGATAAAGATAGAGATAAAGCATAGCACTTTTAACTTTTTCCCTCTGATATTGTCTCTTTTAACTGTAATATAATTTCTTCTTTCCTTCCTAATTTTATTTCCAAACCTTGAAAATATGAACCAATATTTGTTTTCATAGCTGCTGTATTGGATACATGGATAGATGGGACTGAGTTTTCACACTGTCGTTAGTGATGAATCATTCTTGTTTGTTCTAGATGCTTCTGGACTTGTTATCCTATGTCATTTCTAACTGGTGCCAGTTTTTGACAAATGATAGCAGCAAGGCGTGGTGTGCTACCTCAGGTTTCTATTTCCCTGAGTGTTCAGATATAATAATTTTAGAAACGGCCACATGGCTAATGAGTCTTGCCCTCAGGAGCTCAGCACAGAGGGAAGCCCCATCAGCCTATCAGACGCCCTCTTTGAAAATGGCGGAAATGTGAGAGAACAAGATGAATGGACATTTGTGTATCATATTCCTTGAGAATTGAATAGAGGATTTATGGTGTTCCCTGACTTGACACACTTCACACTTGTCATGTTGGCACATTGCATTATACTCTGCTGCCTATGGGGCTTTTGATGATGTTTCAGAAACAGGAAATAGATGTCTCAGTGCTGTATCCATACATTTGCAGACTACAATCCAATATTAAAAACAGAGCTACACTCGAAACCATCCTATCAAACAAACACAAAAGCCTACCTCTACTCTCTGTTATCTTGTGAGTCTCCTTTCCATACTAGAGATGTTCTGCCCAAAGTAAAAATGTAGTCTATAAACTCAACTATTACTAGTTGTACAATTTAAAAATTCATTTTCAACATAGAAATCAGCATCTACAATGTCAATCAAATTGTTATATAAAGAACATTAGATTAAGCATCACGAACACTTATTTCAAATCCTGATTTGGTTGTTTGTACATTATTGAATGAATTAGACAATGCTCAATTACCTACCTCCTTAATATAATAACAATCTAGACCAGTCTAGCTCTGAAATGAATATATGTGAAAACTTTCCTTGGAAAGTATGAAAGTGGAAAGTAAGAGTCCAGCAGGTAGAGTGCCTTGCAAGCAGCTGATCTGGTTTCAATTCCTAGCACCTCATGTGGTTCCCAGAGCACTGCCTGGAGTAACTCCTGAGTGCAGAACCAGGACTAACTTCTAAGCATTGCCTGGTATGACCCAAATATTTATGAAAGTGAAAAAAAAACCCTGATTATGTAGTTGAATGACAGTGTATTTGCCTTCTCTAACTCAGTATCAACTACAAGAGAACAAGGTTTTTTTTGTTGTTCTTAGACATAATGTAAGCAATTATGATAGTGCCTTCAGTCATTTGTTGAATTAATAAGATATTAAGAATCTATAAATTATTGAAACAGAACTTTCAGAGTACATTCATTTATTTATAGATACCTACAATTTTCCTGAGTACTCTTGTAGATCCTGGAAATTCAATAATGAAAAAAAATAATTATTATACCTGTTTGCCTTAAACTTTTAATAGGAACAGTAATATACTGTTTGCAGGAAAATTTGTGGAGGGTATCTCAGCCTAGCCAGCATAGATATTAATAAACCATTCTGATTTGAGTCTAAAAGTTTATAGGACTTGCTACCTTACAAGTAGCAAGTATTTCTTTGATTTCTTTGGTGGTCCTCAATCTTTAGCCATAAGTAACAATCACATGCTGCTAACACCAAATTGACTTCTCCTGTTTAGACCCTAAATGCTAGATTCATAGATTCAATTGACTAAGAATCAAGGTGAAGTTTCTTTGTTCTGGATCTTTCCAAAGTATCTGTTACAAGTATCCACCTCAGGGACTCATAACAGTATCCAATTCTTGCCTCTTTCCTTAGGATCCTCCTTATTTCCAAAGCAAGGAAAACTGCATTTATTAAGGGGGTGTTAGCTAGATGGGTTGAGAGAGGAGTGAGGAATATTTCATTTACCAAAACTTCTCATATGTTCTCTGTACACTATAGTTTCTCTAAGACCCTGGCTCTTCTTTTTTCTTCTGCTTTAGCAATCTTTGTTTTAGTTTAGATGGAGATGGGTCATATAGCGAAAATAAATTATAATGTATAAATCAGTGAAAGAAAATCAGTGTGCACAACTAAATGCTATTTTTGCATTTTGTTAAGCCTAGTTATTGGAAGGTCTCTCTCCCTGCTATATTTTAAGTACCAAAAGGATACAAATTGAGCCTTGTTCATCTTTTAAATATCCACATATATACAATACCTGACCCACAATTAATCAACTGGATGAAATTTTTTCAGTCCATCCCCACCCACTGGACTGTTGTTCCAGCCCTGAACTGGATTGATTGACCCAGCAGTGCTTGAGCACTCTACACCTATGTAACTCTATCTTTCTAGTGATAGAAGGTTGTGTGAGAGCAATAAAAAGCTTGTCATCTAAATACAGATCATGTAGATTATATTCAGATTCTTTCCTTTCTTTATTATTTGCATTGGATCAAGTCAGTGAACTTTCCCTAGCTTTTATTTTCTGCCCAGCAGGAATGTGGAGGATAATAAAGATTTTCTGATACGGTAAAAGTACACTCATAGTTAGTATACATCAAGATCCTAAGAAGCTTATTGGTGCAGACTCAGTGTATGATTATTCCCTCCTCAAACTTACCAGTCTTTGTTGACTTGATTAACTTCAGCTTTCTTGTATCTTTCAAGTACACTTTGGAAAGATATGCTCCATTTTCTCTCCCCAAGAAAATATTTTCTCCTGTAGGTTAAGCTAAGCAGTCTTCATTTATGCTTCCTCCTTTAGTTATACTGTTTTTCAACTTCTTTTGACTTATTCCATGGAATTATAAAGGTTCGACATCCCCTTTAGGATACACCCTGTAACTGATCTTTATATTCACAGCAATAGTCTCAGAGACTGTATCTAATATTTATACAAATACACTATCAGAGAAGTAAATATTTATTTTCTCTAATACGCTTTTTCAAGCCAACCTGAAGATGTAGCTATACTTCTTCCCCATACCTCCATTTGCTTCAGTGCCTGGGATCATTCTTGTCTGCAATAAATGGGATTCTTGGTTCACTCAATAAGGCTCAGAAAATGTGACTTACCAAGGAAAAATGCATTTGAAGGAGATATGTGTGCTCTGGTCCCCTCTTTGAATTATATTATGGAATGATTCATCTTCCGTGAGCCACATAACCTCAAATCAGAGCTCCAGTGCACCCTCATCTTTCATTCTTTCTTCAGGAGCCCATTTTTTCCCTCTCCTCTTCCTATTTTATCCACCTCCTGCCATGCCTGTGCAGGCACACAGACACATGCACGCACACACCTTTGATCTTGCTGACACCAATGGTATGAAGGAAAAAGTTCAATATGTCCACTGGCATCAAAATACAGTAATAACAATCCTTCAAAATGACAATCACAAGGCAGCCTAGGGGCATTCATGGCCTCTTCTTCTTTATGCTTTCTGTAGTGTTTAGTGTTTTACTTTGGTGTTTAAAAGCAGAGGTAACTGTGGTTTGTTCTACTTGAGCTGTGTGCATGAGCTGGCATTCAACAAACAGTTAGGGCACTCCCATGGTGAGGAATAGGCAATGTCAGGGGCTCTTTTGTGCCGCATCTTACAGAATCCAGCAGAGCATGATCTCCCATTTGCAGTCAGTTACTCAGCTGCATCTCATGTTTGTGGATTGTGTTGACAAAGAAAAGGTGTTTTATCTGGCAGTGTCTCTTAGTTTCCAGAGCCGCCTCAGGCACTTCAAGAATGTAGGAGGCCTATACTGGTTTGTTTGCCACCTGAAGCCTTTTCAGTTTATCCAAGCCCAGAGTACCCTCCAGGAGTTCACAAACAGCATTTGGTAGCATCCTAACAGGAAACTGATCACTGGGTCTCTACTCACCTTCCTGTAGTCTCTGCTCTTCTCTTCTCGCCATTACAATTCAATATCCAGTGGCTGCAAAATCTGATTGTGTTCTCTTACAGACTTAAAGTATAATTCATATCTAATACCCCTTGTGGAGAACCAAGGTGGACATATTGTTGTTTTATATTGATTTTCCTGTTTTATACTCATCCTCTCTGTCAACAGTAATAAGGAAAATCTGAACCTTACCATCAGATGGCACACCAACCTACACTGGCTGGCATTTTCTAACTCTGAATCAAAATTTAATGATCTGTTTTGCTTATAGCAGGCAAAATATAGCTTTCTGTTTGGTGGTAGTGGCTGGCTAATGGAATCATAAAACAACTTAGATATTTCTTGGTAATCTACCAGCTATGTTAAATCAACAGTTGATGATTTATAAATGAACTAGAAATACAGATTATATTTTCTTCTGAATACACACTGGCATGGACAATACTGGCCGAGAGAGCCTGGTTTAGTGTTTTCTAGGTACTTGCAATGCAGACAGCTAGATCTACACGTGGGGCACTTCTAGCCGTTCTGGCAGGAAGTCTGATGTGCTGAGTGTTATTCTTTTTTGCTCTTTTGATTGGACGTTGGAGGAATGCCAGATTCTTCATGTTTAGTTAACATTTTTCAAAGATGAATATTTGGCAAAACTCTAGTAAGTAACTAAATGGAGAAATAACAAGAATATGAGTTACAGTTTATAAAATCAACTACTGTATATGAGTATGATATATTCATACTGAATATGAGTATGTAACTCATATTCATACTGAATATGACTTACAGTTTATAAAATCAACTATGTATAATTTTAACCTAATTTTCCAGGAACTGGTCTGAAGTTCCACACAAGCTTTGTGTGTAGTGCCTCAGGTTCTACTCAAACTGATCATGGCATCTCAAATATCTCCAAAAGAAGCCCCTGAGCACTGCAGAGAATAACCCAAAGCACTCCTAAATGTGACCTCAAATGGTGGAGAGATGCAAATACTCTGGTGGAGAAAATGGTGTTGGAACATTGTATGCAAGAAACCCAGCCATCTATAGTTTTGTAAACCATTGTACATAAATTAAAGCAAAAAATAAAAAATATGAAATACTGGATCAGCGTACCTGGGCCAGATTTAAAAAAGACTGCTTCAGTGTGAATCTTGATGAGCCGGGCTGTGATAGGCTAGTCTGCTGGGTGGAGTTCTGATGAGGGGGAAGTCCGGATGTGGAAAATGGAGGCCCTCATGGAGTGGAGGGTCGTCTGGCTGATTGCGAGGCTAGGCTGGGGTGGCACAGACATGGGGCAGAGCTGCTACTGGCTCTTCCTGTGCCCAGCCACTCACGAGGTGCCCGGGAGTGATGGCTGGTTCTAGCCCCGGCCCACCACCCCAGCAGAGCCTCACAACAAGCCAGACCACCCCCCCCCCCACTCCATGAGGGCCTCCCTTTTCCACATCCGACTTCCCCCTCATCAGAACTCAACCCAACAGACCAGCCTATCAAGCCTGGCTTACACGGCCATTTGCAGCAGCGGTTCATCAATAAACGCTGGATTTAGAGATGACTACAGGAGTATGCTACCCACACGGCAGAGCCTGGCAAGCTACCCATGTTGTATTTGATATGCCAAATACCAGTAACAATTATAGACCTCATTCCCATGACTTGATGTAATGGTTTGAGGCTCTTTATGTTCCTGGAGCAAGCAGGTGCCCTTGGGCTCTACTAGAATGAAACAGGACATATGGAGATATTACTGGTGCCCGCTTGAGCTAATCGATGATGAAGACAGTGACAGTGACAGTGATGAAATACTGAGAAAATTAATAAAATATAGAGGATTTTTAAAATGATTTATAAAAACTTTACCCAACTTTTTGCAAAGACGCACAACATAGACTTGGCATGGGGGAGATGATCTTAAAGTTAAAATTAAGACATTTTAAGCAAAATTATGTAAAATACATCAATAATTTCCTTAACAATCAAATTCAGGCTATAAATGATATGGTGAAAGAAAATGGCGTTTTTGTTTAAATAATAAACATGTGGAATTTAAAATGATTTAAAATAATTAGAAAATAATTCTAAGTTTTCATGTATCTATCACTTTTTGACAATCATCTTTTATGCTGATTTTTGTGTGTTTCTCTCAAGCCTGTTTTTTTTCTTAAGTACAATCTCTCTGGCTTGCTCTTTCAAGCACATGTTCTCCTGTGCACTTGAATCTCTCTACGTCTTTCCTTGCATGCTCTCTCCATTCCATTTTCTTGCTCAAACATGTATCTTTTCATGTTTGCTCTTTAAAGCCTATTTTTCCCACTGAAAATATGTCTCTTTCACTTTTTCCATTCTGGAGAATCCTAGGATTAGAGAATGTTCCCTTTCTCTACCCTCACAAATTCTAAATACATTTCTTTCCATACAAAAAGAACTCAATTCACAAAAGAAAGAGAAAGCAAGAAAGCAAGAAAGCAATAAAACAAGAAAGCAAGCAAGAAAGCAGGAAAGCAAGCAAGCAAGCAAGCAAGAAAGAAAGCAAGAAAGCAAGAAAGCAAGCAAGAAAGCAAGAAAGCAAGCAAGCAAGCAAGCAAGCAAGAAAGCAAGAAAGCAAGAAAGCAAGAAAGCAAGAAAGAAAGCAAGAAAGAAAGAAAGAAAGAAAGAAAGAAAGCAAGCAAGCAAGCAAGAAAGAAAGAAAGAAAGAAAGAAAGAAAGAAAGAAAGAAAGAGAACAAAGAAAGCAAAAGAAAGAGAAAGAACAAAGAAAGCAAAAGAAAGAGAAAGAACAAAGAAAGAGCAATTATTTTTGTATTTGGGACATCTCCTTATATTATGAGGTCAAGTCAGTATATTACGATGACTTATGAGGACCAAAAACTATCAATGTGCTAATACTAATCTTCTGTTTGTCATCTGATAATTAATTTCTAAATCATTATTTTTAATAGCTGAGATTTGACTATTTAATTCTGGCTCTTGTGTTGTGGCACCAAATTTATAGAGATTATAAAAACAGGTAACATATTTTTACTAAGATTTCTATAAATTAGGTTTTTAATCTCCATTTAACTAAAAGAAGACTAAGAAACAGGCTGTAAATATCCTTCCTCAGAAATAAAATAGATATTTGAACTCACCATTGTGTATCTTTCTAGGTCAATCTTAAACAAAATATGAGTTTATCAATTCCCAGCAGCACATATGATTCTAACAAAGCCCTCAAGGACTAAGCACTGATCACAAAACCAGGAATTACCCCTGAGATCACTAAGTGTGGCCCCTCCAAAACATATAAAAGAGAAGGAAATGTCAGAGTTGAATGATTCCTTGGAAAATAGTTGATATGTGAAAATCTGAGATCCATGAAGAAAGCATTTTATTCAAAGCCAAATAACCTACATGGTAGTACCTAGAGTATGGTGCAGATTCTAAGATAGTACCTAGAGTATGGTACAGATTCTAAGATAGTACCTAGAGTATGGTACAGATTCTAAGAAAAGGAATAAATTTATTTTATCACATGTGGCTTGGGGAGATCATTTCCCCTCTTGATATAGTATAGTGTACATGTAAATATAGATCATTTAGTATCCATCCAGAAGATAACAAATATCCTAACATGTGATTTATGTCAGAATACAATATAACCTCCCTCAAGACATAATCTGGTGGGGGAAGCAGATAAAAACATGGAATAATGCAGCTATGTGTCATGTCAAAGAAATATGCACAATGTGAAATATGCCTTCCCCAAAGCATGTTTTGGTTTTTTGGAATGTGACTTAGAGAAACAATTTAACATATCTACCTATAAATGTCAATTCCTACATGTTATTTTATGTAGTATAACTTTTCAGGATGAACCTGAGAAATTGATCAAGAATTTTTAGCCTGAGGTTTTCTGTCTTAAAAAAATGCACTTTGGGGCCACAGAGATAGTATAGTAAAGTGCTTGCCTTGAATACAGTTGTCCTGGGTTCTATCTCTAACATCATAAATGGTTTCCTAAGCCTCACCAGAAATAATTCCTGAGTGAAGATACAGTAGTAAGCTGAGTGTCACCAAGATTGCCACCAAAAATAAATAAAACATTCACTTTGCTGAGAACATGATGGATTAATTGAAAATATTCACAAGAGATAAACTACTGTAAGATTATAAAGAGAGATAGGCAAGACCTGTCAAAGATGGAAGTGAAAATGGAAGGGTTTTAAAAGTATTTAGGAAGTTGATTCGAAGTAAAGTGGTTATTAGATATATTAATAAGAGTTACTAGATAACTTCATAATTCATATTCTCTCATGGAATGTAGGAAAGTGACACCATTTGATGAGATTGATACACAAACTAGAACCAATGAGGTTATATATTGCAGGGATTATAATATATTTCACCCATCACATGAGCAAATTGGTGAACAACTAAAACACTGAGATTTCCAAAACGCTATTTGAATTGTGAGAGAGATATATCAAAATGGATCAAAGATCTCAATATCAGACCTGAATCCATAAAATACATTGAAGAAAACATAGGAAAAATCCTCTACGAAATTGAAGCTAAAGGCATCTTCAAAGATGAAACACCACTAACAAAGCAATTGGAAGCAAAGATAAACATATGGGACTACATGAAACTAAAAAGTTTCTGCACCTCAAAAGAAACAATGAACAAGATACAAAGACAGCCCACAGTGTCAGTAAGAATATTCACCCAGTACCGATCTGATAAGGGAGTAATATCCAGGATATATCAAGCACTGGTAGAAATCACAAGAAAACAATCAACCCCAGCAGAAATGGGGAGAAGAAATGAACAGAAACTTCAGCAAGGAAGAAATTCGAATGGCCAAAAGGCATATGAAAAAATACTCATCATCACTAATTATCAGGGAGACGAAAATCAAAACAATGAGGTATCATCTCACACCACAGAGACAGGCATACATCCAAAAGAGCAAGAACAACCAGAGCTGTTGTGAATGCAGGGAGAAAGGGACTCTCATCTATTGCTGGTGGGAATGTCGACTGGTACAGCCATTTTAGAAAACAATAAGAACATTCCTCCAAAAACTAGAAATTGAGCTCCCACTAGACCCAGTCATACCACTCCTGGGAATAAACCCTGGGAAGTCAAAAACATACAGCAGAAACACCATCTGTACTTTTATGTTCATAGCATCACTATTCACAATAGCCAGAATCTTTTTTTATTTTTTTAAGTATTTTATTATACCACTGTGAGATATACAATTACAAAGATATACAAAAAAAATTCATATTTGGGTTTTGGTCATACAGTGTTCCAGCACCCATCCCTCCACCAGTGCCCATCTCCCACCAGCAAGACCCCGGTTCCCTCCTCCCTCCCCAGCCCGCCTCCATGGCAGGTTCTTTATTTCTTTTTTAAAAGTATTTTATTATACCACAGTGAGATACACAATCAAAAAGATACACAATTAAAAAGTTCATATTTGGGTTTTTGTCAAACAGTGTTCCAGCACCCATCCCTCCACCAGTGCCCATCTCCCACCACCAATTACCGGTTCCCTCCCCCCTCCTCCAGCCCACCTCCATAGCAGGTTCCCCCATTTCTTTCCCTTTCTCTCTCTCTCTCCCTTCCTTCCCCCCAGACTATGGACTACAGAACATACATTAAAGGGTTGTCATGTGTGTCCTTTTGCCTGTATTTAATGCTCAGTTATAGGTTGGTACTAGTACCCTCGACAATTGTCAGCACACTGTTCAATTCTCTGTCCTACCCAGCCTCTAACTCCCACACGTTTGCGACAATTTCCACCCCTTGATAAGACCTCCTGATACAAGGTCATGTTTCACTTTATCTTGGATATTGGCATCACAATATGCACATATATATCTATGCCATGCAAATAAATGCAGTCATTCTGTATCTGTTTTTCTCCGTCTGGCTAATTTCACTCAACATAATCTTCTCCATGTCCATCCATTTATAGGCAAATTTTATAACTTCATTTTTTCCTAACAGCTGCATAGTATTCCATTGTGTAGATGTACCAAAGCTTCTTTGTCCAGTCATCAATTCTCCGGCACTCTGGTTAATTCCCAGATTCTGGCTATTGTGAATAATGCTGCTATGAACATAAAAGTAGGGATGGTGTTTCCGCTGCGTATTTTTGACTTCCCAGAGTAGATTCCCAGGAGTGGTATGGCTGGGTCAAATGGGAGTTCAATTTCTAGTCTTTGGAAGAATGTCCATATTGTTTTCCAGAAAGGCTGTACCAGCCGGCATTCCCACCAACAATGGATGAGTGTTCCCTTTTCCCCACATCCATGCGGCACTTGTTCTTGCTCTTTTGAATATGTGCCAATCTCTGTGGTTTAAATGATATCTCATTGTTGTTTTGATGTGCATATCTCTGATGATTAGTGATGATGAGTATTTTTCATATGTTTTTTGGCCATTTGAATTTCTTCCTTGCTGAAGTTTCTGTGCATTTCTTCTCCCCATTTTTGATGGGGTTGTTTGTTTTCTTCTTGTAAAGTTCTACCAGTGACTGATATATCCTGGATATTAACCCCTTATCAGATGGGTATTAGGTGAATATTCTTTCCCATTCTGTGGACTGCCTTAGTATCTTAGTCACTGTTTCCTTTGAGGTGCAGAAATTTTTTAGTTTTGTGTAGTCCCATATGGTTATCTTTTCTTCTAGTTGCTTTGTTAGTGATGTTTCACCTTTGAAGATGCCTTTAGCTTCAATGTCGTGGAGGGTTTTTCCTATATTTTCTTCAATGTACTTTATGGATTCAAGTCTGATATTGAGATCTTTAATCCATTTTGATCTGATTTTTGTGCATGGTGTTAGACACAGCTCCAAATTCATTTTTTTTACATGTCGCTGCCCAGTTTTCCCAACACCACTTGTTGAAGAGGCTTTCCTTATTCCATTTTGGACTCTTTGCACCTTTATCAAAGATTAAATGATCGGGTGTTTGAGATTGGGTGTCAGAATACTCAATTGTCTTCCATAGGTCCACAGGTCTGTTTTTATTCCAATACCATGCTGTTTTAATTACTACTGCCTTGTAGTACAGTTTGAAGTTGGGAAAGGTGATGCCTCCCATCTTCTTTTTCCCGAGGATTGCTTTAGCTATCCTTGGGGGTTTATTGTTCCATACAAATTTCAGGAGCGTTTGGTCAATTTCTTTGAAGAATGTCATGGGTATCCTTATAGGTACTGCATTGAATCTGTACAGAACTCTAGGGCGTATCACCATTTTGACAATATTGATTCTCCCCATCTTTGCATTCCCGGGATGAATCCTACTTGATCATGATGTATAATCTTCTTGATGAGTCTTTGGATTCTGTTTGCTAGTATTTTGTTGAAGATCTTAGCATCCATATTCATCAGGAATATTGGTCTGTAGTTTTCTTTCTTTGTGTTGTCTCTCCCTGCTTTGGGTATCAGGGTGATATGTGCCTCATAGAAGCTGTTTCGGAGTGTTTCTGTTTCTTTTATTTCCTGGAAGAGTTTTAAAAGGACTAGCAGTAGGTCCTCCTTAAAGGTTTGGTAGAGTTCACTAGTGAATCCGTCTGGACCTGGGCTTTTGTGTTTGGGCAGACTTTTAATTACTGTTTCAATTTCCTCGATGGTGATAAGCTTATTCAGGTATTGTAGGTCTTCTTGTTTCAGTCGTGGGAGGTTATAGGACTTCAGGAATTTATCCATTTCTTCTAGATTCTCATGTTTCACGGCATACAGGCTCTCAAAGTAATCTATGATGATCTTTTGGATTTCTGTGCTTTACTGGAGCTCTTTTAGTTTCATATTTGCGATGGCGAAAGGACCCAGACCCGTTGTGCAAGCTGCTTTTATACAGTGCTATTTGGCATGTCTGTTTCCCATTGGCTGGAGCAAATTGACGTGTCCGCTTCCCATTGGCTGGCGCAAATGGTGTGATTTGACGTGCCCACTTCTCATTGGCCAGCTCAGGTCATACGAGCTCGTGCGATCTGACGAAACATGCTCTGATTGGAGAAAACCCAATCACGCCACGCTAGGGACTCTGAGCATGTGCGAGGACACAGGACCCTGCGCATGCACGGGACACAGGACCCTACGAATGCGTGGGAAGGCAAAGTGGCAGTGGGCGGAGTCAGTGGCACCCAACAGTATCATATATATCATATATAGCCACCCTCGAGAACATCATGCGACAATTAGAATGGGAAGGAATGGGAGTGATGATAGATGGTCAGCAACTACACCACCTCCCGCTTCGCTGATGACATAGTTCTAATAATGCCAAACATTAGCCAAGCGGCACAAATGCTGGCTGACTTCCACCGAGAATGTGGAAAGATAGATCTACAGCTGAATCTAAAGAAAACTATGTTCATGAAAAATGAGCTAGTTCCAGAGGCCCCATTCACTCTCAATGGAACAAACATCTCTGAATGCAGCAGTTATGTGCATTATTATGTGTGGTTATTAGATATATTAATAAACATCTATTATTTATTAATGAAACATCTCTGAATGCAGCAGTTATGTGTACCTAGGTCGAGAAGTCAACATGATGAATGACTTAAAACCTGAGCTGTGCAGGAGGAAGAGAGGCATGGATTGCCTTCAAAGGCATTGAAGACATAGTTAAAAGGACAAAGAACCTCTGGCTCCGGGCACATCTCCTTGACTCCACCATTCTTCCTGCATTAACATACTCCTCAGAGACCTGGGCCCTATGAAAGCAGGATGAGAATGCTACTCGGGTCTCCCAGAGAGGAATCGAAAGAGCTATGCTTGGAATATCACGCCTCACTCAAGTGAGAGAGGGAATCGGAGTTCTGACCTCCATCACTATTCCAGAATCAGGGACGCTGCTTGTTTGCCAGGGCATCGAAAATCAGATGGACTGGACATGTAATGTGATTTGGAGACAACAGTTGGACTAGAGCCGTTACCGACTGGATCCCATGGGATGTCAAAAGATCACGTGTCCGCCCACCTACAAGATGGTCAGACTTCCTTGTCAAGATCCTGAAGGAACGGTTTGAGGCTCTTCATATTCCTGAATCAACCAGATGCCATTGGGCTACATTGGCACGTGATAGGGTCCAATGGAAATGTTACTGACACCCGCTCAAGCAAATCGATGAATAACGGGATTCAAGTGATCAAGTGATCAAGTGATCATAGTATGATATCAATATCCAAGGCCAGGCTAAACATGGATTAGGAGGTCTTGTCAATAGGTGGAATCAACTGCAAGTGTGTGGGAGTCAGAGATTAGGTAAGACAGAGAATGGGGATAGCGTGCTAATAATCGTTGAAAATGATAATGCCAGCTTAGAACTGAGCGTTGAATGTAGGTAAAGGGATACATATGATAACCGCTAAGTATATGTATTGCAAGCCACAATGTGTAAGAGAAGGGAGAGAGAGAGAAAGGGAGAGAGAGAGTGAGAGAGAGAGAAGCAAAGAGCCTGCCATAGAGGCAGGCTGGGGGAGGGGGAGGGAATTGGGGACATTGGTGGTTGGAAATGGGCACTGGTGGAAGTATGGGTGCTGGAACACTGTATGATTGAAAACCAAAGATGGACATCCTTGTAATTGTATATCTCACGGTGGTATAATAAAATATTACCAAAAAATATGAGACAGAAATTCTGGAATGATATCCATATCAACAACACAGATTTGAGTCATCCCTGTAAAAGGCATGAACCTGAATATTGTCTCCAGGGAAAGTTAATATAGTAAGAAATGGAGGGGTTGACGTTTCAAAAGACATGGACGTCTTAAGGAGAGGCAGATAGGTAGCTAGCAAAAGAGACAGATAATATTTATAAACGACAATGAGTTAGATATTTGGCAGGAACAATGTAATCAAAAAATATAAAAGAGCTTTACGAAAATGGTTGTTTACACAAATGTTTCTCAACCAGAGGCCATACATTCTCTCATACACTCCCAGGACATTCCCAAAGGGACACAGGTAAAAATTGCCTAAGGTAAAAATTGAGGAGTAATAGCAGGAGATTATGTGATCAAATGGTAGGACAGGCATGGGACAGGAAGGAAGCAAGGTTAGTCTGAAACACTCATTTGGAGGGTTGCTTTCTCCAGAGACATCAGAACACCTCTGATGCTGGCAATTTTAAATTCACACTGACCCTTATGGAAATTCCACTGGGTCCTAATAATTCCATGGAAATATGAGGCAGGAAAAAAAACTATAATATAGTTAATAAAGAGTAAATGATATGTTCAACAGTGAATAACTCTAAATTGCTTTCACGTACCTGCAAAGCAAAATGGTGTGATGTTTAAATAAGAACACTGAAGAAGGAGGTCGGAAATGGGTGAACATAAGATAAAGTATTTCTGAATCTTCAGAGAAAGAGCTAGTAGAAAAGGAATGCCCATACTATAGGACAGAAGTTTATTTAATAAACTTCTTCAGAGTGAAATAAAATTTAATAGAGTGAAAGGAAAGAAGGTGGGTGAGCTCCAAAGCACAAGAACAAGAATCAAACTTAGGGCTAGAAAAAAAAAACAGGGTTTAAGGCATTAGCTTTGCATATGGTCAACCCAAGTTTGATGTCTTATGCTGCAGAAGGTTCTCTGAGCAGCACCAGAAGTTTCCCTGAGCACAGAGCCAGAAGTAAGCCTTGAGAGCTGTCGGATGTGGCACCTTTCTTAAAGACTTACTGCAGATCAAAAATATATAATTTATTTAATACACCTAATCTACTGAGTTTCAGCTTTAATTTCCCAACGTAAACATACTGAGAACATTTACATTAGCTAAAAAATCATCTCATATAATCTCTTTTATAATAATAATAATATACTAGATATTTCACTTATTAATACTATAAAGAGAAAAAGTCTGCAGAATACTGTTGGTTTCTCCTTGAGATCATGTGGCTGACTGGGACCTACACTTCAGTGACATTGCAAAGCACCATAAAACTATAGCGCCACATATTTCAGCCTGGAAAGGGCAGTATTCAAATATTCAAGCTACTAATTTTACTGAATGTGTGTTGCTTTTGCACTATTGTAAAGTCAAAAATTGTAAATTAACACCATATACATATATGTATATGTACAGCATCTGTATATATCTATATGTGCATATATATTCATATATTTGTGCACATATACATGTAGAATTTATATAATGTATGCTACAGGTATCTTCTTCTCTCACCATAACCCCTGTAAATAACTTGGCATAGGGCCTTACATACTATGTGTATGTCTTAGCCTTTTATAATGTTTGACTATGTAATAGACATATTCTTTATCTCACTTTTTTCACTCAATAATGTATTGTGAAATCATTCCAAGTCATCTGCTATAATCCTAATTGATTTTTTCTTTTGCTATATAATATTTTCTCTATGTGGTTACATTTTCATTTATTTAACCAATACTTTATTTAAAAAAAATTCAATCCACTGCAAACAATTATGAAAATGCATACTACAAAATAAATTTTAATATTAGCACTTTATTGCCATATGATATCAGAAAATACAATGGGTACATGTGTTATTTTTTCTTATGTATTTCCTGCTTGCCTAGTGTTTTATGCACAGTGCTTCTTTCAATGTTCCTGTACTGAAGACACCAGAAAGCTAAAACAGATATTCCCCAAAGTCCATTACAGCTAGAATATGACTTAGTTTTGTCAATCAAATTTATGCAATATTTGAAATACTAAAGTGAAGGCCTTATTTTAGCTAACTATGAAATTTTTTAAAGAAATAAAAAGGCACAGAAATGTTTGTGGACACAGAAATGTCCACAGTAGCATTAACAAAATTCCTGTGCTGAGAAATAAATAAAATACATAACAATGGGATTAAAATTAAATTATAAAATAATTTTATAATGTACTTGAAGAAAAGGGACTGGTTAATATAGGATTAATGTAATATGTTCATTTCCAGGAGAAGGAAAAAATTGTTTTAGGAAGGACACACAGTGACTTCAAAATACTAGTTATGTTTTGCTCTTTAAATTATATGTCATGTACTTGGCATCTTTTTTATTTTCTCTTCAAATGGTTAGTATCCAAATATTTTTCTTTTCCTTTTTTTTTTCAAGGAAGAGTGTAAATACAGTTTTCCACTGCCACAAATTATGCAGTCAAGTTTTCTACATTTAGTATCCCAATATTTTACTCTTGAAACTGTTTGCTCCTTAAAAAGTATTGCAGATTCCAAAGGATGATTGTTTATTAGAGTTTTGCCTAATGATGTTATTTACTATACTCAAAATTAAAACTGGACAATAAAATATTTATGAAAATGGCAATATGCTGTATTAGCTGATGGAATAATTATTTTAATAAAAGTAGCCATTTTTCAAAGTAAAATATAAATAAAAAATGACATTAGTTTTTATTTTTCTAAAGTTCTTTTTGTCTCATTAAACTTCATATTTAATGAGTCTCAAAATTCTGTAACATCTTTGGGCAAATTGTTTTTATTAGAATGTACTGATTTTTACTAGCCAGGCGCTTTGACCAGTTAAACCCACTTGAGCAAATCGATGAGCGACAGGAAGACAGTGATGCAGTGATACCGTGATACTGATTTTTTTTAAAACTAAGAATTTAAACTGCCACATATAGAAAATAAATAGTCCACAAACTATCCTTCCCTTCTGAAGGTTTTGCAATGCATTGTTATCATTAACCAGTCTTTTACTCTTAAACTTCAAATATTTTTGTATTTGAAAAAAAATTACTATTCAACTATCAAATAGCCAATTGAGACAGACAATTCTGATACCGTCTTTCACCACCTATTACAACTGGTGTGGCAGATACTGGGGATAATGGCCATTTAGCCTACTGAGCTTTCTGGGCAGACTTGATAACCTTGCCAGCCCCAGCTACCTTCTTGCTCACTGCTTTGTGACATCCACAGCAGTGGTCTGCCTCATATCATGAACAGCAAAATGACCCAGAGGAAGGTAGTCAGAGAACCTCTCAATATACATGGTCTTATCGGCACCATATCAACAATGACACCATCACCAGATTTCAAGAATGTGGACATCTTCCATATTTTCCCCAGAACTATAATCAATCTTCTCCTTCAGATCACCAAATCTGCAAGCAATGTGAGCTGTGTGACAATCCAGCACAGGTGCATAAGCCACGGTTTTGACCTGGATGGTTGAGGAGAATCTCCTGAGCGGTGAAGTCTGCTGCTTCCATTGGTTGGTAACTGTTTTTTACGGGGTGGGTCACACGTGGTGACGCTCAGGGTTACTCCTGCCTCTGCACTAAGGAATTACTCCTGGCACTACTCCAGGAACCATATGGGATGCCAAGGATGTGGCACTACTCCAGGAACCATATGGAATGCCGAGGATGGAACCCAGGTAGGCCACATGCAAGGCCCTACCCACAGTACTGTCTCTCCGGCTCCGGATAGTCACTTTTTTAAAAAGAAAGAAATTTTTTTATTATATCTCGGTGAGCTATACAATAACAAGATGTTTATGTTTGGGTTTCAGTCACACAGTGTTCCAGCACCGATCTCTCAACCAGTGCCCATTTCCCACCACCAATGTTCCAAATCCCTCCCCCCCTCCCCAGCCTGCCTCCCTGCCTCTTCTCTCTCTCTCTCTCTCTCTCTCTTTCTCTCTCTCTCTTCCTTTTCATACATTGTGGCTTGAAATACATACGTTTAGAGCACAGCTGAGTTTTATATGTTAACTTTATACCCTGTTTGGTTTGATTAAGAACTGTATTTATATTGTGTGTGTATGCATGTGAAATTTGGGATTTTAGAATTTATGTTATATTTGCCTTTCTTTTATCCTTCCTTCCTTCCTTCCTTCCTTCCCTTCCTTCCCTCCTTCCTTCCCTCCCTCCCTCCCTCCCTTTTTGCTGTTACCAGTCACATTGCCATGATGAACATCTTTAGCAGACACATTCTTGACACTGAAACCATATTGCCCCCTAAGAAGAAGGTCACCACAAACTTTGTTATAAGCTTCATGCCTTTCACAGACTTAACTTCAGTTGTGGTATTGTCTGGAGCAAAAGTAACTGCCATGCCATGCCATGCCAGGTTTGAGAACACATGTCTCAACTTCGGTCCACAGGAACAGTACCAATACCTACAATCTTGGAAACATCCTGCAGGTGATTGTTATTTGGAAGAGTGGATAGCAAGATGCAATCCAGAGCCTCAAGTAGCCTGGTTCCACTGGTACTTTCATCTTTATGGGCGACTTTCCATCCCTTGAGCCATAACATGTTTGCACTTGACTCCAGCACAGTATCATTGTTCCAACCAGAAACTGGCACAAATGCTACCATGTTAGTGTTGCAGTCTACAATTTTTTTTAATCGAAGTGCTAAATTCATTGACAATTTGCTTATATCTCTTCTGACTGGAGGGTAGCTTAATGGTAATGGTTTTGTTAACACCAACAATGAGTTGTTTCACACTCAGAATGCAAGCCAAAGGGCATGCTCAAGGGTCTGCCCATTCTTGAAGAAACTAGCTTCAAATTCACCAACAACAGCAGCAGCAAGGGAGGAAAGCACAGTCAGACTTAGATATGCCTGTAATGATTTTGATAAAACCTTTGTGTCCCGGGGCAAACATGGTTGTCACTGCCAGTCTCCCCTTCTACATGGAGATATCAGTGGTGATGCCACATTCTAGTTCAGTTTTCAGCTTATCCAAGACCTCAGCATACCCATCTCAGTGGCCTCCTGTTGCAGGACACCTAAAAGCCTAAAAGCCTCTGCATCTGCCTGGATTGCCTCCTGCAAATCACTTCATAGGTAAGGGGGTAGTTTAAATGTGGCAGTTTATCTGACCATGTATTCTGTACTGGCTGGTATATTCTCATGCTACCACGATCATCATGGGACTAGCTAGATCTTACCAGCATATTTGCCTGGCCACGTTGGATCTCTAAGTAATTAGACCAGAGAGAAATGCTGTTTGCCTCCAAGCAAGCAAGCATGGCTCCCCTGATAACTCAAAGGCAACTAAAATACAAAACTACTGTGAAATAGACGAGACTCTTGTGAAGGCTTGGAGAAATATTTAACTGGCATTAGTATTAGTCTTTGGTACAGAGACATGACATCTCAGAAACCCCCTTCTCTACCCTATAAAGGCATTTCCAGGCAGATCTTGGCTCAAAACATTAGCATATAATAGGGTCTACATGAGTGCTGGAAAAATTACCTCAGGGCATTTGGCCCTGCCTGCTTCCCATAAAAGTGGGAGGTCTAAGTTGCAGGGGTGTAAAACCAGCCTGCTTCCTCTCTCATGCTCTTATTTTGGGCTCTTTGTGAGCTCGCACCCTTCTTGGGAGTCTTGTCTTTGTCTTTTCTCTACAGGGCCTTTACACGTGCTGGTCGCCATCTTGGCCTACACGTGGCTGGTGTTCTAGCTGGGAATCCTAAGCACCGGGTTTTACCTATTGCTGATTTGTATGCCTGAACTTGTGATAAGTAAAGCCTTTTAAAATTGCATCGGATTCCTGAGTCTTCATCCATTCCCCCAGCTTCTGAGGTAGAAGGGAACTCACTTCCCGGCACTGTCGGGGACCCGGTGGAGTTCCCGACATCCTCCTTCTTGAAGTGCTCTTTGGTTCTCTTGCGGTTGCCACCAGATTCGCAGATCAGGTGGCCAGGGGTGGGGGTCTTGCCAGAGTCTAAGCTTTCCATGACAACAATGTTGATGAGTCTTTACCTTTCCCATTTTGGCTTGGGTGATATTTTGTCATTTTTAAAAAATAGTTACTATTTTATTGAATTACAGTTAAAATTTGTTTATGATTGCCTTTTAGTCATATAATGCTCCAACACCTATCCCTTCAACCATTTTGGCTTGTGTTTAGCTGTAGCCTTTAAGACATGGTGCTTTGGAGGTTAACCCCTCACCTAAAAAGTTTTTTTTTAATCTATTTTCTGGCTTAGTATAAAAAAAATCTATATTTTCATAAACTCCTTTGATCTTTCAGTCCATTGCATCATATAATTTCAAGAATATGCCAAAGAACTTAGCATCACACAGCCATGCAATTAAAAAATAAGAGTATAACTTAAAAATCTGTGGATATTATTTGTCATTACATTCAAAATTGACAAGTGGCCTTTTCTTAAACATTATTTGAAGTTTATTATATAAAACTATAAATAGACTCTGAATACTACTTAGCAGTACAATTAATTAATGTTAATACATTTTGAATGACTCTTTTGCACATGTTTAAATTTATGTTCTCATGCATTGACCAGAAAAATAATAGTTCATTAAGAGATTTAGATATTCTAAAGTTGATACATTTCATTGTAAAACACACAAAAATCCACATTTGTTAATATTATATTGCTCTCATAGGAAGAAAACTTAAAAGATTAGAATCAATATACTGTCAAGTACCTAGTCTAGAATGTTTCCCAAAATTATAATTATTTGCTTGAATGGTCAAATTTTGCAGTTGGCAACAAACATTGTCAGTTAATCTTGAATTAACAAGCTATATTCCATTTTTTAAAATTATTTGCCAAATATCAGATCTAAATAATCATAAAGTCAACTAGTCCTTTCTTTAAATGCAAATCATGATTAATTTTGTTCACCAACTGAGTTTTTGTCCAGGCCTGGTGGTGTTCATGCCCTCTTCCTGACTCTGTAAATCAGGACTTAATCTTGGTAATGCTCTAGGGACCATGTGTGGTACAGTGGGTCAAACTAATGTCAGCTGTGTGAAAGTTAACTTCTGTACTATCTCTTTGACCCTAAATCATGGTCAAAGAGATGGTTTGACCTGGTTCTTATTTTTAAGTAACTTAAGTTTTTGTCTTTATTTTACACAATGATTTAAAATATTGTTACTGATAGAGTTTTTGGTTCAGTGGAATGTCCCAACACCTGGGTTTGTACTCAGGATTACTCCTAGCTGTGCTTGGATGACCATGCAGTGCTAAGGAACTAACTAGGGTTGAATGTATATAAGGCAAGCACTTTAACATCCTGTACTATTACTGTCCTCCCAACCAGTAGTTTTTAATTTTAATCACTTGATCACTTGATCACTTGAATCCGTTATTCATCGATTTGCTCGAGCAGGCGCCAGTAACATTTCCATTGGACCCTATCACGTGCCAATGTAGCTCAATGGCATCTGGTTGATTCAGGAATATGAAGAGCCTCAAACCGTTCCTTCAGTGTCTTTACAAATCTATTATGTTGTATCTAAAACATAACATAATCCTATTCTCATAATCTGTTAGATTTTTCCTATATTACCTTCTAAAAGGTTTTTGTCTTTATGAAATACCTCAATAGAGGATATAATGTTTATTTTCGTACTAGTTTTTGTCATATATGTGTCTAGTTGTCTCTACCATTTTGCAAAGATCTTATTTGCTCCTTTCTTAAGAGTTAAATGACTCTAGGGCTCTTATGTTTATTCATTTTCAACAAAAGTTATTGTTTTAGTTTTATAGTAAGTCTTACACTGAAGTTGAGTCAGTCCTCTAACTTTGTTCTCCTAATACAAGAATACAAATTCTTTAAATACAAATTCAAGAACTAGTTATTTTGTTCCTATGTAAATTTTATAATTAGCTTGTCTGTATCTACATAGATCCAGATAGACCTTGTCTATTTTGATTCTCTTTGATATATTTTCTCAGAGTTACAGGTTTTCTAATGTATGTTTGTAGTTTTAATAGGCAGAATTTGTCTTTCATACTCCTTAAAAGTTTATAAACTTTATAATATCCAGGATATATCAGGCACTGGTAGCCCTTCACAAGAAAAAAACAGCCAACCCCATCAAAAAATGGGGAGAAGAAATGAACAGAAGCTTCCAAAAAGAAGAAATTCGAATGGCCAAAAGGCATATGAAAAAGTGCTCTTCATCTTTAATCATCAGGGAGATGCATATCAAAACAACAATTTGGTACCATCTCACACCACAGAGACTGGCACACATCCTAAACAGCAAGAACAACTGGTGCTGGCGTGGATGTGGGGAAAAAGGAACTCTCATCCACTGTTGGTGGGAGTGCCGACTGGTCCAGCCCTTTTGGAAAACAATATGGGCATTCCTCTGAAAGCTAGATATTGAGCTCCCATTTGATCCAGCAATAGCACTCCTGGGAATATACCCAAGAGACCTAAGAACACATAGCAGAAACACTATCTGTACTTTTTTATTCATCTCTGCGCTATTCACAATAGCTAGAATCTGGAAACAACCTAAATGCCCAGAACAGAGGACTGGCTAAAGAAACTGTAGTACATCTACACTATGGAATATTATGCAGCTGTCAGAAAAGACGAAATTATGAAATTTACCTGCAAATGGATGGACATGGAGACTATCATGTTGAGTGAAATTAGTCAGAAGGAAAAGGACAGATATAGAATGACTGCATTCATTAATAGGATATAAATAGATACCAGTGTTTTACTAAGTGTGGGAAATGGTAACGGCAGACTAAAACTCATCATGGAATATACACAAAGAGACTTAAGTGATAAACTCTAAATATCTGCAGGGCTAGCCACAATGTGTAAAATAAGAGGGAGAGAGATGCAGAGACAGAGAGAGAGAGAGAGAGAAAGAGAGGAAATGGGGGCACCTCTATTGAGGCAGCCTGGGGGTGGGCAGAAGGGGGTGGGGTACATTGGTGTTGGAAATGGGGCACTGGTAGAGGGATGGGTGCTGGAATACTGTATTACCAAGAACCAATTATGAACACCTTTGTAATTGTATGTCTCATGGTGGTATAATAAAAATTTTTTTTAAAGTTTATAACCTTTAATCCAGATACTTCAATATCACCATTTTGACTTGTGAATGTTTTGATAAACCATAAACAACCAAGTTATTAAAGTTAAAAGTTTCTGATTAACAAATGAAGTTTTTAGTATTTGCCTTTATGAAAGAATAATAACAATTTTGAAATGTCATAATTATAGTTGCTAATGTAACTCTGTGGTAGAGCAAATGATTTACTAAACCCTATAAAGCCTGGGTTCAATCTTGGCAACTGAAAATAAAACTGAAAAAATAATTAAGTCAATATTGGTAACTATATGGCCCATGTTTAAATTATATCAAAATATTCTGTTGTGCATTTGGGCAGATGGACTCTTGTTTTAATTGAAGGCTACATTAGTATAGCTCGTGTTCCAACTCGTAAACCCCAAAACATATAAAAATGATTCTTAGAATCTGGAACTATGAATACTTCAACTTATGCCATAACCCAGGAGCTGCAATAATTTCTATCCTTGCTTTATTTCTCTCAGGTATTTTCTCTCTCTCAAATAATTGTGATACCATTTGTGCTCTTCCAACTCATGCACTTCACATCTTCCATTTGTTTCTATACTGAATATTTCATGCAAATTTTCATAATAAATTTTAGTGATTCATAATAACATTCTACAAAACAATTTTGTTATTCTTGGTTTCAGCTCCAGTATATTTTTTAGAGCTTTCACTCCAACAAGTTTTGGATTTTCATGAAGCCAATAAAATAAAGCAACAACCCACAAACAAAAACAAAGTAATTTGGTGGGTAGATGTTGTTTTAAACCATATGTTTTGTTCTCACTAAGAAAATATCTTGGGTTGTTTTGGAAAATAAATAAAAAGTAATGAATTTTGAAGTAATTTCGATTTTATTTACATATCAATTAATCTTTTTCCATACTATTACAGTATATTTTGCATTTTGGCTTTAATATTTAAAAAATGTTTTGGACCCTTTCCAGTGATGCCAAAGGTTTACTCTTGGGTCTGCACTTAGGGATCACTCCTCAAAGGCTCAGGATAGCATATGTGGTGCCCAGGATCCAACCTGGGTTGAATGTATACAAGATAAGCAACTACTAGCCATACTTTTGCTCTAGACCAGCCCTAATATTTTAAACAATTATTTTACTACAGTTAGGTAACATGATTATAATGACTCTAATGTGTATATTATTTTATGCTGTACCCACAAGGTAGAGCCTGGGAAGCTACCCATGTCATATTTGATATGACAAAAACAGTAACAATAATAGACTTCATTTCCATGACCTGAAGGAATGGTTTGAGTCTCTTTGTATTCCTGGAGCGAGCAGATGCCCTTGTGCTACACTAGCATGCAAATGAAGACATTACTGGCACCACTTGAGCAAATTGATGAACAACAGGAAGACAAGTGATACAAGTGATTGTATGTACAGTTATTGTACCCCCAACCAGTGTCAGGGACCTGCTGGGGTCCCCAATAGTATCAGGATAGAAGTTCTCTTCTACCTCCAAGGCCTGCGGTGAAATGGATGAAAACTCATGAGTTCGAGTGCAGTTCCCAAAAAGGCTTTTAATAGTACAAATGTTCTACCACCGCAATCCAATATAATGAAAGAACTCTAGCTCTGGTCAGGACTTAGACCATACAAGAGAGCCCAAGTCTCCTACTAAAGAGAGAGGATCTTACCCGAGAGGAGTCCTACCCAAAAGAAGGAGCAGGAGTAAAAGGAGGAAAGGGGGCAGGGGGCCTCAAATCAGTCCCTTTATATACACCAAAAGTAATCCTATCTGACAGGGAGTATCCTGTCAACAAAGAACCCTAAACAGCTTGTAGAAGGGTGGTGTCACACCCTATTATAGGTATAAACAAAGGATTTTGCCAAGAACTAATCCCTTCTTCCGAGATCAACTCATGTAAAACACTGGAGAGAGAGAGAGCTGATATAAAGTAATACATCTTAATTTCATGGCCTTCATGTCATCTAGATGGTACCCACAAGGTCCTTCTTATTATTATCTGCACCAGGGTGATTCTGAGTACCTTGTTCTCCATATACTGAAAGGGTCACACTCGCTTGCATGAGGGCAAACTAGTATGATCCTTCCTATAATCTTAAAGATAGTCTCAATGTAGTCAGGGTGGCAGTATCCTGGTAAATTCTAACTGTCCCACGCTGGGTGTAGTGGGTATAAAGAGGAGCTATGCCCAATCTAAAAAGAACAGAAGTCTTAGTAGATTATATGTCAGAAGTTATTCATTGTCAAGGTGACTTCTGTAACTGCCAAACCCTCTAGCAGTGTTTACATAGAAGAGAGATCTCATTAGAATGAACCTTGGCTTAAGTACATGTAAGTAGATTAAGCTTTGAGTGGGTAAAACAGCAAAGCTCCCAAACTAGCTAAGCCTGTCATCCAACACACTAGTTTTAAAATATAAACTCTTATAAATTACTTATAGGAATATAATCCTATAACTATTATTCTGACTATATTTTTATTATTCACAGCATTTATATTCCTATAAATATTACTCCAAATATATTATTCTGCTGTATTTTAATGATGTAAAATTCAATTATAGCTTAAGCAATTTATTGTATTTAATTGTGCATGACTCTTAATATTTTTAGAGTAATGGAGCTATATCTGTTTCAATGTACTTATTTTCTTTATTATTGTTTTCATTTGTAGGTTGTATCAATTTTGTAGTTCCCCTCCCTTCTTTATGGTGAGTCCTCACTGTTTTAAAGAAAACACATCTGGAAAATGTAGAAAAGTACCTGCTAAAAGATGTTCACTTTCATAGCTTGTTTTCCATGAATTTTGCATGATTTAGTTTAATAACAACTAGCTACTGTTCTCAGGGTATTCTGATTTTTCAAGAGTTTGACAAAGCTATTTTTGCTCTTTTTCCATGATATTTTGACACCTGTCAAAGAAAGCACAAGTCAGTGAAACCAACAACTTTTTTCTAGAGATATTTCACTCATCAAGAGATAGTTTTGCTAAATTTGAAAACTTAGTTTTATTTTTATTTTTCCATTTTCTTATGTATAGATACTAGAATGACTAAGTTTTGAGCCTTTTGTTCACTTTAATAATGAAGACAAGGGAATTTTATAATATTATAAAGTAGAACATCATTATTTTAACATTTTATTATATCACCGTGAGATATACAATTACAACGTTGTTCACGTTTGGAGGTTTCGGTCACACAGTGTAGAACATCATTTTTAAAATAAATCTCATTTTGGATTCCATTTTTGTAACAAAATAATCATTTGACCATGGACAAGCAGGAGCTTTTCCAAACCTGAAGAGGAACAAAGATTTGTTGCAGGCATTGTGGAGTCAAGCACAATGAGGAGCTCACTCTTGCCTACTTATCGCTTGGATCTTTAGGGCTAGTTTGTCAGCTGACTTCTGTTTCTAACTCCAATTTTTTGTGTATAGGAAAGCATTATGAGAAATGTTTGAGAGTTCTTGCATTCTCATTCAAAACGGTTGTTAGGTTTCTGAAGTGATAAAATTATTATCACCATGAAAATCTGTTCATTGTGTCTAGTGTAGCCAAATTTTCTTGTAGCAGTGTTCGAAATCCTAGTATTCCAGTGATGATTAGAGCCAATGTAAGCTTCTCAGAAAATAAGGAATAATTAGACTAGGATAACTATTGAGATTTAGGAATAGTCCATTAATTAACAGGTGACAGTCCAAAGTCCAGCTGATCTGCTGTCTGCTTGTCACTACAGGTTACCCTAGACAGCAGATCAGCTGGACTTTTGGACTGTCACCTGCTGTATCATAGACTATTCCTAAATCTCAATATTTAATTTTCTTTATCTACTAAAAAAGATGAATGGCAGGTTCTAGCCCTGGCCCTCCACCCCAGCAGAGCCTCACAACAAGCCAGACGACCCCCGACTCCATGAGTGCCTCCATTTTCCACATCCGGACTTCCTCCTCATCAGAATTCCACCCAGCAGACCAGCCTATCACAGCCCGGCTCATCGAGATCCACCCTGCTGCAGTCTTTTTAAATCCGGCCCAGGTATGCTGATCCAGAGACAGACATGGGGCAGAGCTGCTACTGGCTCTCACTGTGCCCAGCCGCTCATGAGGTGCCCGGGAGGGATGGCAGGTTCTAGCCCTGGCCCACCACCCCAGCAGAGTCTCACAACAAACCAGACGACCCCCGACTCCATGAGGACCTCCATTTTCCACATCGGACTTCCTCCTCGTCAGAATTCCACCCAGCAGACCGGCTCGTGCGGCCTCAAGCGGCCTCACGGTTCATCAATAAATGCTGGATTTTGAGATGACTACAAGAGTATGCTACCCGCACGGTAGAGCCTGGCAAGCTACCGTGTCGTATTTGATATGCCAAATACCAGTAACAATTATAGATTTCATTCCCATGACCTGATGGAATCAGGCTCTTTATGTTCCTGGAGCAAGCAGGTGCCCTTGGGCTCTACCTGCATGAGACAGGACATATGGAGATGTTACTGGTGCCCACTCAAGCAAATCGATGATGAACGGGAAGACAGTGATACAGTGATACTACAAAGAGGATACTACAAAGAGTTGGGCTGTGTTTTCCTCTGGCTATCTTCTTTTAAAAAAAGAATCACCATGAGAAACACAGTTACAAAGCTGTTCATGTCAGGTTTCAGGCATACAGTGTTCCAATAAAGGGTACTTCCACCAGTGTGCATTTGCCACCATCAATGTCTTCAGTTTCCCTCCCATTACCATCACCAGCCTTTTCTGTGACAGGCACTTTCTATTCTTTTTCTCTCTTTCTCTCTTTCTCTCTCTCTCTCTCTCTCTCTCTCTCTCTCTCTCTCTCTCTCTCTCTCTCTCAATCTCTCTCCCTGCCCCCAATTTGGACATTATGGTTTACAGTATACAAGAGGTTATCATGTTTGTTCTGATCAACACTCAGTTCTTATTCAGAGTAATCATTCCCAACCATCTTTGTCGTAGTGGTCCCTTCTCTATCCCAGTTGCTTTCTTCCCCAGCACTTGAGACAGGCTTCTAACTATGGGCGACTCTGCCTGAACCTTGTGTCTCCTTGTCTTGGATATTAGTCTCATACTATGACTTTTTTAATATCCCATAAATGAGTGCAATCATTCTATGTCTGTCACTTTCCTTCTAACTCATTTCACACATGATATTCTCCAGGTCTACCCATTTATAAGTGAATTTCATAGCCTCAGTTTTTCTAACAGCTGCGTAGTATTCCATGTTGGTGGGAACACTGACTCGTCCAGACTTTTAGAAAACAATTTGGTCATTCCTCAAAAAGCTAGAAATTGTGTGTTCATATAACCCAGTAATACCACTTCTGGTAATATACCCTGGAGTTCCAAGAAACACAGAGCAGAAACACCATCTGTACATCTATGTTCATTGCAGCACTATTCACAAGAGCCAGAATTCAGAAATAACCTGAGTGCCCAAGAAGAGATGACTGGATAAAGAAACTATGGTACATCTTTTTTCCTTTTTTAAAAAGATCTAAAAAAAGGATATCTCATAGGGAATCCCAAATATCTGAGACTGAAATAAAAGTTCTTTGGATAAAACTGAGGGAGTGAGTTAGTCATTATCTGCTAAATTCCCCTCATTATCCCATCCTTTTAAAGTTATCCAATTATCTCCCTGGAATTTAGTTTGACAAACACAAAAACCCTGGGCAAAATAATTTCTAAGGTATCTCCATTTCAAGCTCTATTAAGTCAAGACTCTGCCTTAGTCATTTCTGAATCCCCAGGGCTTAAAACGGTTTTAGTATATAATAAAACATACACCCACACATACGCAAATAAAATATTTTTCAGTCATACTTTGCATCATAACTTCATGGGCTCATTAGAACTATTTTTAGCAGCAACCTCCAATTCTGATTATTCAACTCTTGTCGACTCAACTTTGCTCTGTACACTATTAAAACTCAGTGTTCACGTCCCTGGGATTGCATCTAAAACACCACATGTAAATGTCTCCCCAATTGGAAGACAGCTTGTTTATACAGAAATAATTACTTCAGCACATTGTCCTCTTTTATAACAGAGCTGGAATAAAATGCTGAGTTGTCAGATTCCTAGTTTTTGCATTAGAAAAGAATTTATAACTAATTTTCAGTCCTTTTTACTTATTTTGGCCTCATGAATAAAGAAAAGAAAAAACTTTCTTCCCAAGCTTGGGAGAAAATTAAAAAAAAAAAACTCATCTAACTCTGACTTGTGTTTTCCCTAAACTATGAAAAATAAGTGCAGGTAATTCTGAAAGTACTTCTTCTTTTCATTTCCTTTATTTGGAAGCCAGTCATAGATGTATGAATAATCATATTCTGGTCTGAAACAATGGTGAAAGGCGTAAAGAGCAAGTCTCATTCCTTCTTCCATCCACTCATTTGAAGGGGTTGTAGAGCTATAAGTGGGATCCTGCTAACTAAGCAAAAGGCTGGAAGCTTCCTGGGGTCCTGGAGTAAGGCATCAGGTGGTTGTTTCACCCTGGAGCCTGCCAGCTGCTTGGCTTCATTACAGTTTATCATTACGTCTGCCTCTTTTAAAAAATTTATTTAACCACCTAGTACTATTTTTATTAGCCTGTCAGAATGTGGGGGAGAGTGGAGGAGAATTCATTTCATGTGTTGTGGAACATTATTATGGTAAAATATTAGGACAAGTCTCTACCTTCCTTCTCTGAAAAATAAGACACAAAACCAATTAAAGTTAAGTGATTACTGAAATGCATCTAATTAGTTATTAGCTTACACACGTCAAACCATGATGGCAGCTTTCACAGCAAAAAAAAAATCCTGTTTGGTGTTGATGGAGAAGATAATTGATATCACAGAGGCCTCTGCTGCTCAGGCAATTGCTTAAGAAAGCACCTTCACAGCTCAGAGCCCTCTCTCCCTTTGGGTTGGGGGACATTTTTGTCAATCTGACAAGATCTGTCACATATTATCAGACAATTGATCACCGACTCCTTGCAAGCCTTAATCCATCGTTTGATCACACATCAAGAAAAATTGCTTTTTATGTCTTATATCTTGGCCATGGGAAAGGGTAAGAAAGCACAGACCTAGGCTTCTGGCTCCAGCTCATTACTTTTTTGCAAGTGATAGATGGGTTGGCTAGGCAATTTAACTTAAAAATGATCTTTTCCTTTTTCAAATAAGCAAATAAAAGGAGCTTTGCAGAACAAGCTGAGTAGAAAGAAAGCCTGCCTGCTGATCCTTTTGTTTCTCCACAATAGGTGTCCATGTGTGGGTAGAGGTGCATATGGTTGGTAAATATATATTTACTTAGAATTCTTGCTGCTACCTCTAGATAATAGGATTTAAAGTGGACACACACAGAGAGACTAACTTTTTACTCTCCAGGATATAGCTATTATCATTTTACACATTTCTTTTTGGTGCATTTGTGTTATACACAAAGTAATTGAAATGACTTCTAGTATAACAAAAAATATTGCATTATATAATACACGTAAAAATTAATATTGAAAAAGTCACTTCCGCCTACTTAAATCAAATTATGTTAGTGTCAAAACTCTGACTTGATGCATGTGGATATGTACATTCTAGCTCTTTTATAATGGATCAAAACTATGTAGGAATTGGCTATATTTCAAATATTTGTCTGCTAATTTTATTACCAAAAATTTCTATTATTTGTGATTACAAACAGTAAACTGCTCAAAAATTTTCAAGTATATTTAAGATGCTGATACACTTGCAAACACCATGGTAACCTTTCTCTTTTTTTGGGGAAGGGAGGTGGCACATCTGGCTTTGTTCAGGGTTTATTTCTGACTCTGACCTCAGGGATCACTCCTGAAGGACAGAAGGCAGTAGTGCTAGGGATCAGTCCCAGGTTGGCCATGTGCAAGGCAAATACTTACTGGTTGTACTATCTCTCTGGCCTATAACATGCATCTTTTCACCACCACTACATCTTTCTAGCTGGTCTTTAGCACTCAGCTTCTTTTGATCCAGCTATTGTGACTCTCTTGGGAGAGGAGGTATATAGCATAGCAACGATAAAGGCATAGGTTGAAATTTAGCCTATTATAACCTGCATCTCCAAAATGTAAGTTTGCATAGTTTTTTAAGAAAAGTGGTTTTATTGAAAGAAATTTACTTAGAAAAGTATTATCACTGTATCACTGTATTCTCGTTCATCATCGATTTGCTCGAGCAGGCACCAGTAACATCTCCATATGACCTGTCTCATGCAAGTAGAGCCCAAGGGCACCTGCTTGCTCCAGGAACATAAAGAGCCTCAAACCATTCCATCAGGTCATGGGAATGAGGTCCATAATTGTTACTGGTATCTGGCATATCAAATACGACACGGGTAGCTTGCCAGGCTCTGCCGTGGGGTATTAAGGGTGAAAAAGAGAGAAGGATGCCTATTTCCCCAAAAAAAAAGAAACCTAGTTTTGTTTTTTGCTGGCAAGATACCCTACCAAGTTCTTCAGATCCACCCAACTGAACTCTATGTCACTTGTAAAAATAGTATTGGAGCCTTAGAAGTTTTGTTGACCCTAAGTTTGATCTCATTGCTAAGTATCAAGATTCATGGCTATTGTCATTATAAATGACAAAGAGAGTACACTTAACTGAGATATGCCAAATTGAATTTGCTCTAGGGAAATCCTTTGGGACCCTTAGTACCTTCTTTAAGAGGCAAAAGCACTCAATGTTTACAACATGCACACTGGGCACATGGGTTTGAGTTCAGTCATGTGATTCAGAATCTACACAGAGTGACTGAGAAGTTGCCTCAGCTAGCTATACCTTGGTTTTGTCAGAAGCAAAATTGTGAATTATATTTATGTCCAACTCTAAGGAATTTGTAAGAATTGATAGTGCTTTCTGGGCTTTCCCAGACTTTTTACTCAGTAAATGTTGCTTCCATGCTGATTCTAACAACTTATTCATTTATTTCTCCTGGGTCTCTCTATCCTTAAAAGTTTAGTAATGTTTAGAAATTTATGTTTAGAAATTTTAAAATTTGCTTAAACATCACTGGAAATAATAGAAGAGAATCAAAGCAATCTCAGATATGACACTGGAAAATAATTTATAGATTTAGAAATACAGTTTCATTCTCTTTTAATAGCAAATAAACACATTGACATTTGGCTGTTCTTAAATCGCAAGTGTTAAACATGGTTTTCAGGACAATAAGAATAGCCTAATTGACCACATGTAAGAAATGTGATGCACCTTCAAAAAATTCCTTGGTTTTTTCAAACTTTTCAGGAAAGAGTACACTCTTCATACACTTGAACTAATAGCATTCAAATCCTAGATCAGTGATACCCAATCAGCAATACAGAGTAATGAAAACTTGTTGCCTGGGTCTTTCTCTCATTAGCTCCAGAGATGCATATTAAAAATCATTCTTTGGTATTATTTATTAAGTTTATATGATTTACTTTCCAAGAAGCATTTAGAACAAATAGAAGGTTATACATTAAACCAATGTGAGCAAAGAATAGATGCAAATTAGTAGAGGTAAAATTAAATTTTCATGTATCATCAATGGAAATATCCATTAGGGACCTCTCAGATGACCTTCAGGTTGGGCGAATTCTGTATTAAAACTCACAAAAGTGAAAGATGGAGTGCTGAGCCAAGTGACAGGCGTTTCAGGTACTGTAAGCGAAAAGGCCCAGTCAGCCACAGTAAACAAATGTAACTAGTTTTTGGAGAAATGCTATTGACAGTAAAATTCTAATTTTACTCCAGCTCCCAGAACAGATGTACCTCCGAGTCCATAGACTGCAATACTTAACTGCAGCTACTCAGCTGTGACCTTCAGCCCCAGGCTCACTGCAATAAAATTTTCATGCAACCATATGGAAGAATATTTTAATAGAGATTTACTGTCAGTAACTGTCCCCAAAGGAGCAAATAAAGGAAGCTGTAACATATTGCGTACAGTAAATCAAAGGGGACTTCAATGGAAAAACAGAAACCTCCCGGAGGCAAGCATCTTTAAAATTACAGGCAACACTTTGTACAAATATGTGTACAAAGGACTAGATATGCACTCAGTTAAGTAGCTCAAAATGGTTTCGATTTGCAGATATATTTATTTAGAATTTATTTATTGGATTTTATAAGTGGTGAGCACTTACCTGTCAGGGCTGAATGCCTATGTATCTCCCCTTCCCTGGGGCAAAAGGGAAGTGGGAGAGGGGTGACTTTTACTGAAAATCTTACCCAACCAGGGAATGTGGCAGGCAGCATAAATTGCATCCTCCCTAAAGCCAGGTTTACTTCTATTTGGGGTGAGGAATTATTTGCCAGGAAAAAATATTTCTTGAGCCCATAAGATAAATTGATTGGGATGAGTTCATTGAGCAGTTAAAAATTCAACTTAAACAGTAATTGGGGAGACATGTGGATTAAAACTCCCAGCGGTACAGAATGCATTTAAAGTCCCTATGTGTATCTTTGATTATGTTTTCCCCAACATTTTGCATGTAAATATATCCTTTTCATAAAGCTTATTAAATAGCAATATTTGTCTAAATGGGTCTTGGCTGGATTAAATCAGAAATTCAAATATCAGATTCATCTTCTCCCAGCAATGGGTTTATTTGGAGACACACATCCATGGCTCCAGGGACACAGTGAGCTGAGATGTAGGGATGTGTGTCACTTCCACAACCACACACTTCAGTTCACTTAGTTACTATCACTGTGCTGATAGTGACTCTTTGCTCAGCGTTAGCCCTTGCTGTTAAGAACATTTCAGCCTCAGATATTTGTTTCCTGAGGGCAAACAGGCAGTCATCTCTCCCCCTCTACTCGACTGATGGAAACTCTAATGTGAGGAGCAGTAATTCAGAGATAAATAGACCAAACACTATCCATGACAGTTCATATGTTTTGATGGAGAAAGGTCTAAAACCTAAAAAGTGCTGTGTAGGAGGATGGCAGAAGCGCCTCATCCATGGCACATAATGAAAGAAGATATCTTGGCATCAAAGTGAAAATCAAAATATCTAAGGTAACTTCAATAGGAGAATTGAGTGATAAATCTTTATGTTTTTCTAAATGCCTATGGGTTGGTGTATTTGACAAAGAATTGTCAAACAGAATGTTGTATCTAATAAATGTGCCTTGGTTTTTCCTCTTTTCCATTGAATTGGTTCCAGTTTTTGTAAACACTGGTCATATGCCCACACATACAGATTCAAAACAGGTTAAATTACTCACCAAAAGTGGACAAAATCTTTATTATTCAAAATATTTATTTATTATTATAAAATTTTTATTATTACCTAAAGAGTTTGATAATACACTAGATAGGGTGCTTGCCTTTGCACTTGGCCATCTGGGTTAGATTCCCAGCATCCTGCATGGTTCCCCAAGCCCTGCTAAGGCATTGTCCCTGAACACATAGCCAGGAGGAAATCCCTGCACACTGTTGGGTATAGCATAAAACTGAAAAAAAAGAAAGAAGGAAGGAAGGAAGGAAGGAAGGAAGGAAGGAAGGAAGGAAGGAAGGAAGGAAGGAAGGAAGGAAGGAAGGAAGGAAGGAAGGAAGGAAGGAAGGAAGGAAGGAAGGAAGGAAAGGAAGGAAGGAAGGAAGGAAGGAAGGAAAGGAAGGAAGGAAAAAGGGAAAGGAAGGAAGGAAGGAAGGAAGGAAGGAAGGAAGAAAGGAAGGAAGAGAAAGAAAGGAAGGAAGGAAGGAAGGAAGGAAGGAGAAGGAAGGAAGGAAGAAAGAAAGAAAGAAGAAAGAAAGAAGGAGGAAAGAAAGAAAGAAAGAAGGAAGAAGAAAGAAAGAAAGAAAGAAAGAAAAGAAAAAGAAAAGAAAGAAAGAAGAAGAAAAGAAAAGAAAGAAAGAAAGAAAAAGAAAGAAAGAAGAAAGAAAGAGAAAGAAAGGAAGGAAGGAGAAAGGAAGGAAGGAAGGAAGGAAAGGAAGGAGGAAAGGAAGGAAAGGAAGGAAGGAAGGAAGGAGGGAAGGAAGGGAGGGGAAGGAAGGAAGGAAGGGAGGGGAAAGGAAGGAGGGAAGGAGAAGGAAGAAGAGAGAAGAAAGAAGAGAAGGGAGGGAAGGAAAGAGGATAAAGAAAAGAAAAAAAGAAAAGAAAAGGACTGAAAAATTGGAATACAGTAAGGTTTAGGCTTGAGATGTTAGTTCATCCTATCAGTTAATGTACAATTGTGCTCTGTGGCTAATGAGAGTTACCCATCATGTTCCCCTCATTTTAACTAATGTATGTTTTTCACAATAGATGCTGTGTTCCTTGGCGCATTCCTTGAATTCTATTTCACATTGAAATTGAAACTAGAAATGCTTCTAAAATGTTAGTTTGGAGATGTAAGTGCCCGTATGTTAGTAGTTTGTTCCTTTGGGAAAAATTCTGATTAGGATAAATCTTCAATGTCCTAGCATTACTTCACTCTGACCTCTTTAGAATTTTTTTTTGGTCTTTATGAGGATGAGAATGGACATGTAAAGACAATTTTTGTCTGTGTTTAATTTCGTGAGTTTACCAAGAAGTGTGAGTCATGTCTTTATTGGTCCCATTTCTAAAACAAGTGATGTCAGAATGCTTATTCATTAGAGTCTTTTTCCCACTCTTTCTCTGGAAAGGCTCCGTGATCTCTAGCTCTGTACCCCAAGCTTTGATCATCCTGAGTGGACAGTTTGTCCCTCTGCACTTCTACACACTCTTCATCCTTACAAGTTGGTAATTTTATGCCTGCCATAAATTTTTATGTTTAACTCATACACAATAGTCACATGGCTATCAGAATAAAATACCGTTCTTCCCTTTATATATTTCCAAAACTAGCTATCTTTTAAGACTCTATTTGGAGTCTCAAAAAAATCTTATTGACCCACCATAGAGTCATCATTAAATGTTAAGGCCAAATTATTCCCTACTGAATCAGTAATATATTTAGTAAGTGTTGATAATTATTTAATAATCACAGACTGAGCCCCCCAGCAGAGCCTCGCAAGAAGGAAAAGGAACCCCCACACCATGGGGACTGCCATTTTTTTTTTTTTGCTTTTTTGGGTCACACCTGGCAATGCTCAGGGGTTTCTCCTGGCTCTGCACTCAGGAATTACTCCTGGCAGTGCTCAGGGGACCATATGGAATGTCGGGGGATCGAACCCAGGCCGGCACAGGCCTGCCACGCAACCAGCGCGCCCTACCCGCTGATCTATCGCCCAGGTCCCTGCCATTTTTAACATCCATACACCTCAGCTCGTCAGAGCTCCACCCAGCAGAAAAGCCTATCTTCCTCTCTCTCACGTGGCAGCTTTGCAGCTGTGTGGTTCATCAATACATGCACAAGATGAAAGGCTACTACAAGAGTATCCCAACCGCATGGCAGAGCCTGGCAAGCTACCCATGTCATATTTGATATGCCCAAAACCAGTAACATTTATAGACCTCATTCCCATGACCTGAAGAATGGCTTGAGGCTCTTCATGTTCCTGGAGTGAGCAGATGCCCTTAGGCTACACTAGTATGTGACAGGAAGTATGGAGATGTTACTGGTGCCCTCAGAGCAAATGATGAACAACAGGAAGACAAATGATGCAAGTGATACAAGTGAAGACTGATCATTGTTAATTTTTTGTCTTTTTCCATTTTTTTCACCACTTTGTCACGTAATTTAGGCTTTAACTTCCCTGTGCATATGATCAGATGTGTTTTGAAGAAATTTTATTTTAGTTTCTTCTTCTGGGATCTGCTAGAAGTTAATCATTATTTAATGTAATTTTCCACCTGTAGGTGTCAATTTATAAGCTACAAATTAAGTGAGCAGAATTCAACAATGCATTCAACAAATAAACAAAAAATCTCCCAAATTAAAAAAGCAATATGCAGCTGGAATGAGTAAAATAATTTGTTAATTAGAAAAGTATTCAT
>JAJIBD010034035.1:0-79048 GCA_021461705.1 Cryptotis parvus
ACGTGCAGTGTGAGGAATCAAATCTTGGGCTCCTCCATGCAAAGTATGCAGGTTAGCCCCTTTGAGTCATTTCCCAGGCCCCCATAAAAATACACTTTTTAAAGAAGTGACACAAAAGTGTAAGTCCTTGTCAGGGGAATGCCGCTGGGGTCCCCGACAGTGGACCTTCTACCTCTGAGGATGCCAGGAGAACAGATGAAAACTCACGAGTCTGATGCAGTTTCAAAAAGGCTTTTAATAGTACAAAAGCTCTTCCACAGCACTCCAATATAATGAACAAACTCTAGCTCTGGTCCGAACTTAGACCATACAAAAGAGCCTAAGTCTCCCACCAAGAGAGAGGATCTCACCCAAGATGAGTCCTACCCAGAAGGAGCAAAAAAGGCCAAAGAGCAAAAGCCAAAAAGCCAAAAGCAAAAGGCCGAGGAGCCAAAAGCCACAGGAGCCAAAAAGCCAAAAGCTAAAAGGCCCAAAGTGAAGGGACCTCAAATCAGTCCCCTTATATACACCAAAGTAATCCAACCAGGAGGGTCCTGTCAACAAAGAACCCTAAACAGAGTGTAGTGCCACACCCTATTGCAGGTATAAACAAACGTTAGCCAAGGACTAATCCCAAGATTATCTCTTATGTAAAACACTGGAGAGAGAGAGGGGCTGATATAAAGTAATACATCTTAACTTCATGAGCTTCATGTAATCTAGATGGTACCCACAAGGCCCTTCTTATTATTATCTGCACCAGGGTAATTCTGAGTATCTTGTTCTCGTGTACTGAAAGGGTCACACTCGCCTGCTTAGAGCAAACTAGTATGATCCTTCCTATAGTCTTCCTATAGTCTCAATGTAGCCAGGATGGTAGTCTCCTGGTAAATTCTAACTGTCCCATGCTGGGTGCAGTGGGTATAAAGAGGAGCTGTGCCCAATCTAGAAAACATAGAAGTCTTAGTAGATGTATAACTCAGAAGTTATTCAGTCAAGGTGACTTCTGTAACTGCCACACCCTCTAGCAGTGTTTACATAGAAGAGAGGTCTCATTAGAATGAACCTTGGCTTAAATAGATTAAGCTGGGAGTGTGCAAAACAACAAAGCTCCCAGGTTAGCTAAACCTGTCCTCCAACAGGTCCTGACTTACACTCCTTCAAGCTGATAATGGACTCATCTATTTTTGCACCATCATGGCCTTGTTTCGACCTCTCCACAACATATAAATAACTTGAATCGTGGAGAAATGTAACCAGCAGTTTGAGAGGGCAGTTCCTATAACTAAGCGGTGACATTTTCACCTCCTGGCTTGCATTTGGAGTGCCTGGGTTCACCCCAAGAAGAGTGCTGACATTTTAATAGCATTTGTTACGCAACAAGCTTCCTTGGATTTTACTGAATTTCCCCTCCGACTTGTGGCTTTCCTGACACAGCCAAGTGCCCTGTCAGGAATACACTCAACCTAACAGCGCTTGCTTCACTTCCCTGTGAAGGTCAGACCAGCAGTATGTCCCTAATTTTTCCTTGGGTGTTCTTATTCCCAAGTCAATCCTTCTGTTCTAGATTGATTACTGATGAAGCATCCTATAGCCCCCAAATATCTGTGTAAATTTCCACCTGTCTTTGACCTGTGACCTGCCCTTGACACCAATGATAGGTGATAACCACCTATCATTGGATATGTATCACCAATGATAGGTGATACCCAGCTATCATTAGATAGGTATCACCAATTATAGGTGGTAACCATAATGGATAGGTATCACCAGTGTTAGGTGATAACCACCTATCATTGATAGGTGGTTATCACCTATCATTGGTGGGTATCATTAGGAGAGAGGAAATGAGATAAAGGGTAGCAAGGAAGCAAGACTTTGGACAGAAGTCCAGAGGTTTGGTACAGGAGACCACTCAGTATGATCTCCAGGGGTCATTGTGTGATAAGCTGTAATCTAGGAGCCCGAGAGTCATTGTCTGTAAGGCAGGGAGTCTTGACAAGAAGACCATAAGGAAGCAGGTCTGCTTCAAGTAAAAAGTGAAAACAAAGGGCAGGAAAACATAGGCATAGCCTTTCTCATGCTTCTCCCTCAAGAGCCAAACCCTACAAGTTGGATAAAAGATGGCAGATGGATTCTGGTTTCTACACCCAGGGCACCTTAGGCAGGTCAGCGACAATCCCAGGAACACTAGCTGAGCAGGGCCTTTGGGGCCTCTGCTACCACACTTCTCAGTCCTGGAGCCTGCAGAAGGAATGAAAAGGCCTTTTCTCCCACTGATGAGAGAAGGTATGAGGTAAAAGCCTGGGAAATCCTGTGTCCATAAGCTGCTTGTCTCATTCTTCCTTACAGCCAGAGAAACCGAGTCTTCTACCAGACTGGGACAGGGTGTAAGAGACACTTAGATGGTGGAGAGGCTCCTACTAACCGGGAAGGAACCACAACTCTGCAGCACGCCTCGCCCCTCCCCCCCTACCCCCACAGCTGCCTTCTGCGGATGCTATGCAGTGAAATTGGTCCAGGGAAGGTGGTCCTGGGTGCCACGACCTCCCCTTTCCTTTGTCATATAAAGTCACCCCTCATCCACTTATTTATAAGTGCTAGCAATGTTTGGAGTGGTGGAGCTTCTACTGGTCTTTCAGTTCCACCTTCAGTCATCTAAAACCTGCTTTTCCACAGACTGTTGAGGTGGAAACAGAGGGGCAGAGGAGAGGTGCCAGGTAATAAAGTTAATTTCACTTGCCCGCTAAATCTTGCAGGTCCAAGAGATAGCCCCCAAAATGGATATTAAAGTGTTTGGGGATTGTGGCAACCAGATAAAAAAAGGAGGCCGGGCCAGCTCCCTTCCCTTCTGACCCGACCTGGCCCAGGGAATGAAGGCAGCAGTCCTTACCCACTGCACAGGGTCTGTGAACCAAGGACAACCAAAGGAGCAAAGAGCAGCTGGGGGCCAGGCCACAAGGGGCAGGTCAGAGCCCCTTTATAAACTACAGAGCTCCAGCAGGAGGACAGCAGTAGACTTTGAAGGCTAAAATCAGCAGCAGATCAGTGCAGACCAAGGATGGTGTACATGAGAACCAGTGTGAAACCAGCATGATTTTGGAGCATAGAACAGTGGGTATTCAAACACTTTTTTAAAAAAATAAAAATTGACCACACTTGAAGGTTCTGAGATCTGTGCTCAGGGATCACTCCTGGTCGGTTCAGAGAATCATATGTGGTGCTGGGGATCTAACCAGGGTCAGCTGCATGCAAGGCAAGTGATTTATGCTTGATACTATCTCTCTGCTCAGCTACCCCTATACAGTTTTTGTAAAGCTGCTCAAAAATAATAACTCCTGGTCTATACTGATAACTAAATTAGGAGTGCCTGAGGTTCTGATATAGGATTCCAGACTCAGGTGATCAGATGTACAACATGGCAAGAACTTCAGACCTGTGTGTTTGTGGGGCTCAGAGCTAATCAAGTTCACCCCCTCAACTGAACCAGCCAGGAAACAAACCAATGCTAAGGGCGACTCTTCAGCGCGCGCGCATGCGTGTGTGTGTGTGTTTGTGCAGCGTGTGTGCATATGTGTGCATGCATGTGTGTGTGTGTGTCCGACAGCCCTCCCGGAGTGTGGAAGTGTCACAGAGGCTGTCCATGCAACTACTGGGGGTTCTCAGTGATTCACCTGCCACTGCCCTTCAGGCCAGCCCCATGAGTGAGCCTATCTGCTGCTCTAGTTTCTTCTCATGCTTAAATCAAAATTTAAAATGAACTTTCCAAAGTTAATTAACCTTTCCCACGGTTTGGCATCATCTGATCCCCCTGTGCTCTGTATTCCGCCAACAACAAATCATACCGCTGGCCTATTGATTGGCTGTAAATCAGGCCTTTTACAGCCTATTATTTACACACCCATCGACTAGGTCACTTTCACCAAGTCAGCATTATGGACAAACATTGTTCCTGCTTGTCTACAGGGCTCGAGAGCTACGGGCATTCCAGCTCACCCCACTAAAGGTCCTGGGCTAAATTTAGCCTTCCAGGCTGGAGTTATTTCAGCAACTAATTGTGGGCTTGCCCAGCTGTCTTTAAGATGAGGCCCACATTTGTCTCAGTCTGTTTTGTTAGCCACCAAACATGGATTAGGTTTTCCTGGAGGCTTTTGCCCTCTTCCCTTCCCTTTGCTATTGCAGTGGTGAGAGGAGGGGGCTATGGTGTCCCACATTTTAGCTGCAATGTGTTCCTGCAATGGTGCTTGGTTTTCAATTTTGCAACCAACCTCTCACACAGGGTTGGCACATGTGGACAGCACAAGGGATTGAACTGGCAGCCTTGTGCTTGCTAGGCCCACAATGTGTCATGCCTCATGCATCCCTGGGTCTCTCTCATGTGGG
This sequence comes from Cryptotis parvus, assembly GCA_021461705.1. Classification (NCBI taxonomy): domain Eukaryota; kingdom Metazoa; phylum Chordata; class Mammalia; order Eulipotyphla; family Soricidae; genus Cryptotis; species Cryptotis parvus. Next base: position 4,363 of record JAJIBD010034035.1, read on the forward strand.
CTGTTCAATGAGTAAGTTCAACAATAGAACAAGCTGTCTATTGCTCCCACAGGTATCTGTGATCTGCAGGTTATTCTCTAGCTAACAGGGACCATTCTCCAACCCATCGCCCAACTTTTTATATGGTAATTAGACAATAGTATAGGCTTTTTTATTTTTTTTTTTTTTACCACAATAGCCCCCCCCCCCCCCCCCCCCCCCCCCCCATCGACCCCCCCCCCCCCCCCCCCCCCCCCCCCCCCCCCCCCCCCCGACCCCCTTCCTCTCTTCCCCCCCCCCTCCCCCCCCCTCGCCTCTCTCTCCCTCTCTCAATAGTATAGGCATTTAAAAAAGAAAGAAGGGATAGAGAAAAAGAAGGAAAAGAGAAAGGAAGAAGAAAAGAAGAAAGCAAGCTTGTCAAGGAGCATTTTCTCATTTTTCAAAACTCTATGCTCAATGCTTAGTGAAATGAGTCAGAAGGAGGACAGATATAGAATGACTGCATTCATTTGTGGGATATTAAAAAAATAGCATAAGACTAATATCCAAGGCCAGGGAAACTAGAGGCCAGGAGAACTTGTCAATGGTTGAAATCTACCACAAGTGTGGCAGAGGGAGGTAAGATAGAGAAGGGACCAGTTTGACAATAATAGTTGGAAATGGTAATGCTAGACTAGAACTGAGTATTGAAAGTAAGTAAAAGGGATATACGTGTAAGTATTGTAAAAGAGAGAGAGAGAGAGAGAGAGAGAGAGAGAGAGAGAGAAGGGAAGAGAAAGAGGGGTCAAAAAAAAGGAGAGGGAGGAAAACGAGGAAATGAAAAGTGCCTGCCATGAAGGCAGATTGTGGGGTGGGGGAGAAACTGGAGACATTGGTGTTGAGAGATGTGCACTGGTGGAGAGATGAGTGTTTGGAACACTGTATGTCTGAAACCCAATCATGAACAGCTTTGTAATGGTCTATCTCATGGTGATTCAATAAAACAACAACGCACAAACAAGCAAAACCTATGTTCAAATACAAAACAGTATAAGTAGTATTATGGACCTCAATTCCATGACCTGAAGAATGGTTTGAGGCGCTTCCTGTCCCTGGAGCAAGCAGATGCCCTTGAGCTACACTTGCTTGTGACAGGACGATATGGAGATGTTACTGGTGCCCGCTCGAGCAAATCAATAAACAACAGGAAGACAGTGATACAGTGACAGTGATAGGTAGTGTACTACTCACTGTGTGGGGAAACAAAATGTATGTTTGTATATGCAAACTGAAATTTTGAAAACATTTACAGGGATTGGGCAAAACTATTCGCTTCTGGAGAAAAATAAGGACTGAAGGCCTAAAGTGTTATGCTAGAGTGTTTTGTTTTATTTTGTTATTTTTGCATCACACTCGGTGATGCTCAAGGGTTACTCGTGGCTGTTTGCTCAGGAATTACAACTGGCAGTGCTCAGGGGGAACGTATGGGATGCCAGAGATCCAACCCAGGTCAGCTGCAGGAAAGGCAAACACCATATCTGCTGTGCTATTGCTCCGGCCCCTAGAATTTTTTTTTTTTTTGTGCGTGGGTCACTTAGATTTTTTTGATATCAAAAAATGTCTTATTTAGAAGAAAAATGTCTATCCTATATAGAGGTAGGCTGTGAGGGGCGAGGTTTCGGGACAGAAGGAAGGAAATTGGAAACTGGGGACATTGGTGGTAGGAAACGTGCACTGTGAAGGGATAGTGTTGGAACACCGTATGACTGAAACTCAATCCCTGAACAACTTTGTAACTGTGTATCTCACAGTGATACCATCAAAAAAACTTTTAAATGTCTTACTAGGGTAGCACATTTTCTATATTGATGTGAAAGGTGGGTTCTCTGCATGCCATTATTGCCATAGCACCTTCTAAATTCAGACCCTCTGGGGCAGAGCAGGCTGAAAGCCATTGGGGGCAGGGGAGCACAGATGTGTGTGTGCAGCATGTACACACACACATATATGCACACACACGGACACATAACAGTTTTCAGCACATGTGTTGTGTAGGATTTAAAATTAGAGTACAGCAGGTCCTTGAATAATGTCATTCTGTTCAAAAATCATTTCATTTCACTGTAGATAAGGGAAAAATCATTTATTCCAGGCTGGGGCCACTGCCCGTGTGCATGTTTTCCCCAGATCTGTGAAAGGGTGTATGTGGAAAGTTGTACCTGAGGAAGGGTATATGTTGAGTGAGGACTTCCCGTGTCCTAACTTGTGGGCATAGGCTCCAGTCACTCCTGACCCTGAACCGAAATAATAAGGTAAAGATGAATGAATGAATGAAAACTGTTGTTGCACACTGCATGTGTTTCAGGTCTTTCTTTGGGGAAATGGTGTCATGGTGTTTTCAGTGGTAATATTCCTCTTGTTTATACCAATTCTCCTACAGCAGAATTTGTTTTTATATATGTGTTGCTTTTAAGCAATACTTTATTTAAAGTCAGTTTCCAAATACCTCTAAGGGATGTTAACCAAGGACTTAAGTACTGGTTAAAAAATCCAGAAGTAAATGCACACAAGTGTGAGTGTACTTAGCATGAAGGAGATATGGGGAAAGGCAGTTTTCTTCTCTGCATTTGGGTGCATTAGACATTGTCAGGGAGCAGTGATGCAGCACAGTGGTGGAGAGCTTGCTTTACAGATGTGAAGATCAACTTTGATTCCAGGCACTAGCCCACATGCCAAGTGCCATCATGGCGGCACTACTACTTGGGGCCCTTGACACCACAATTACCAAATGTGCAGGGTCTCACACACTGCAAGCAAGCATGTAACCTCCAGTGAGCATTACTACCTACATATGTGTGAGCACCACTGCCAAAGTGTGCAAACACCACAACCAAGTGTGCTTAGGATCTCAAACCACAACCCTCCCCCCATCCTATAACAATTACCACAAATGAAAGGGACAAAAGCAAATGCATTTTCAAAGCAAGCTGCTCTTTTAGAAACAGAAACCTGATTCTACTTTTCTTACTTTCCAGTGTCTTACTTTGCAAGAGGGCAAGATAATTCATACAGCAGCAAGTCTTCAAGTGTTAATATGTAGTTTATTATGAGAAATATCTAGACATCTCATTTTCACTCATTTAACACCATTCAAGACTGATATGTGACTCTAATTTCTTTTTTTTCTTTTTTTGGGTCACACCTGGCGATGCTCAGGGTTACTCCTGGCTCTTTGCTCAGGAATTACTCCTGGCAGTGCTCAGGGAACCATATGGGATGCCGGGATCAAACCCAGGTCGGCCACGTACAAGGCAAACACCCTACCCACTGTGCTATCGCTCCAGCCCCTTGACTCTAATTTCTAATGTCTTACCCTTAGATGGACTAATTTTGATCAACAAATCACTTGATCACTTGACATCCCATCATTCATCAATTTGCTCGCGTGCACCAGTAATATTTCCATTTGACCCTATCATGTGCCAGTGTAGCCCAATGGCATCTGGTTGCTTCAGGAATACAAAGAGCCTCAAACTGTTCGTTCAGGGTCTTGACGGAGACCTGGAATGCCTTCAAAAGAATCGAAGAAATAGCTAAAAAAAGACAAAGAACCTCCGGCGCCGGGCACATCTCTTCAACTCCACCGTTCTCCCTGCATTAACATACGCCTCAGAGACCTGGGCCCCTACGAAAGCAGGATGAGAATGCTATTCAGGTCTCCCAAAGAGGAATCAAAAGAGCTATGCTTGGAATATCACACCTCACTCAAGTGAAAGAAGGAATCCCGAACTCCTACCTCTGTTGCTGTTCCAGAGTCAGGGACGCTTGTCTTATTTGCCAAGGCATCGAAAATCAGATGGGCTGGACATGTAATGCGATTTGGAGATGACCACTAGGCTAGAGCCGTTATCGATCAACAAATGCTCATTGATAATTGGAATTATGGGTTGGGTTAACTGAACACAGGGGTACCAAGATGATTGAGACTCAACACAGCCCTTTTTTGGTGGTGTGTGGAATGGGCATACCTGCAGTGCTCAGGGCTTACTCCTGGCTCTGTGCTCAGGCATCACTCCCAGTGTGCTCTGGGGACCATATGTAGGGCTGGGGATAGAACCCAGGTTATACAAGGCAAGCACTCTTCCCACTATATGCTATACTATCTCTCCAACTCTCAACACAGCTCTTTTCAAGTGGGAGTTAAGCATCCTTCCCCCAAATTTTCTTTTATTATTATTATTATTTTTGCTTTTTTTGGGTCACACCCGGCAATGCTCAGGGGTTACTCCTGGCTCTGCACTAGGAACTACTCCTGGCGGTGCTCGGGGGACCATATGGGATGCCGGGATCGAATCCGGCCGGCACAGGGCCGGCCGCATGCAAGGCAAATGCCCTACCCGCTGGGCTATCGCCTCCACCCCCCCCAAAATTTTCTGAAGCAAGAAAATGTTTACATGATTTCTTCTTGTGAAACTCTATCATTAACAGCACTGTAAATCCCAGTGCCTGCATAAAAAATGGTAAAAAAAATAAATAGTAGCAAATCATTAAAAAATAATTGGTAATGATCAGAAATGCCTGCAGCCAAGGGGTTTTGTTGCCTCCCAAAATCATCCCTCAGCACCATTTTTTTCTGGCACCTAACTGACTATGAAAAGGAGACTGGATAAGACGGCTTTCAAAAAGGTCACTAGGTTTTTCTTTTTTGTTGGCATAGCCTGACCCAACAATATAATGGCAAGTGTGATGCCACAGCAGAGAAAAAGCCAACCGCTAATCTCAGATTCTCAAATTCTCAGCAAATGAATCACAGTGTCATCTACTTACTTTAGCATTCTCTAGTTTCTTTGACCACTTGTGAATCTAGATCGGCAGAGGACTGCCGATTACTCAAAACTGTCTCTGCACTAGAGTTCACCATCAAAGGAGCCAGGAGGAAGAGGAGAGGAAGGAGGAGGAATAAGAGAATAGGGAGGAGGAGAGAGAGAAGGAGTGTGAGGAGAATGAGGAGGAGAATGAGAAAAGAGGGATTGAGGAGGAGATTGAGGGGGGAGGAGAGTGAGAAGCTAAGGAAGAGGAGGAAGATGAGAGTCACTGGAATCAGCAAGAGGAACATGGAGGTGGGGCATAGACCCTGAGGCCTAAGAAGGCCTTGGTCTCCACTAAGAGCTTTCCTGTGGTGTCTACACTGTCATAGAGGACTCTGGCACACAGCCCTGCCACCCATTCACTCTTACAGTTGCTATTTGGAAGCCCTGTTGGAACCTGACCCTGGATCAGCACTGGTCACTGATTTTTACAGGGTCAGGTTGAATTGGACACCCAAATTGACTTTGGAAATGTTAACCAAGAGAAATGTGGAAGGAGGAAATAGGAAAAGGACTCTGAGTCACATGTATTTTTTTTATTACCCGTACCATAGAAACTCTTGACCCTATCTTTCAACATACCCAACCCTTAGCTGATCCCTAGAGCCATTTGTCTTAAGACAGATCAGGGTGCCATGGTGACAACCATTCATCCATCACTTCCTGGCCATGCTCTTATCTGACAGGCCCCTCTGGACAGCCCACCATCCACCTACTCAGCCTTTCCACTCTCTCTCCTTGCCAGGCACCCCACCTTCTGTCCCTCAAACACACCCTCATTTTCTTGCTTGTTCTCTCAAGAGGTTACCTCACTTATTCATTTTTCACTAGGAGGGGACCATCTCTGGCACTTCAGATGGCCTTCCTTTAATTCAAAGTCTGTCATTTCATCCACTTGAGGCGTTAGTTTTCTACCACCACCGTTTTCTACCTCTCACTAGTTCTTGGATCTCTGCTTCTTTTGTCCCCTTACTCACTCCACTCCAGCTTCTCTGTCCTTGCTCTTCCTCTGATACCAGGCCTCTAAGCCTTCTGTTCCTTTATCTGGGTTATTCTCCGTCAGGAACCCTGGATATTTACACTTACTGAAGCTCCTATATTCAGATGCTCTTAGCAAGGTCAGCTTTTACTTTGCCCTGATGGAACTTACAATGCCTTCCATGCGGTATTTTTTTGCCCAAGTTTTCTTCTTCCTTCATCACAAAGGGTCTGACCTTTATTTTAGGTCATTTTGTTATTATTGTCTGATTCTCACTCTGAAACACACACTGCTGAAGAATGAGACACTTGGTTTTACTGCTTGCTGCTATACACAGTACATTTATACATAAGGGATATAATAAGGTTCAGAAGAGAATCAGAAGAGAGGGGTTAGAGACAGTGAGTGTAAACAACTGCAGCATATGCTGTGCATAGTACATATGTACACAGTGCCTGACATGTAGTAGGTGTCTGCAAATTATCAGGTAATCAGTGTTGTCATTGAAAAAGATCTGGAGTTGGGGCTATAGCGATAGTTCGGGGGCATTTGCCTTGCACATGGCCGACAGGGGTTTGATCCCCAATATCCCACATGGTTTTATGAGCACTTTCAGGAGTAATTCCTGAGTGCAGAGTCAGAAGTAACCCCTAAGCATCTCTGGATGAGACCCAAAACTCCAAAAAAAATAAAGAAAAAGAAAGATATTTGGATTTTGTCTTGAAGGGGCCAACTCAAAATACAGGAGATGGTAGAGACTAGACGGAAAGAGTCCATTTTCCCCATATCCACCATAGATTTGATGAATTCCCGCTGTTTGGATGGGCATCAAGCACTCATGTCTCTGATTTCCAAATTTATATTTGCAATGTCCAGTTTAATGTCACATTAAGAAACTCAGAATACCCTTTTTCTGAATTTATATTTGTAGTATCCATTTTTTATCTCTCATCTCAGTCAATTAAATAGAGCAAAGATACACACAACCCTTTAATGTATGTTCTGTAATCATAGTCTGGGGGGGGAGAGAGAAACGGAAAGAAATAAAGAACCTGCCATGGAGCAGGGCTGGGGGGGGGGGGGGGGGGGGTGGGGGGGGGGGGGGCTGCTGTATGACCAAACCCCAAATATGAACTTTTTTTTTTCTTTGTAATTGTAAAAATAAAAAATTAAAAAAAAAAGAAGTAGGTTCAAGATGCTTACCTTGCATGTGGCTGACCCCAGTTTGATCCCGGGGCAGCACATATGGTTCCCTGAGCACTGCCAGGGATCACTCCTGATCACAGAGTCAGGAATGGCTCATATGCACAGTCAAGTGTGGACCAACCCTTCACCACCATCCCCCAACTTAAGGAAATAGTCATTACCTCCCAATTTGTCCAAACCTCAAGAGGAGAAACTGACCCGTTTTCCTTGTGTAGACATCTGTCTACACCAGGTGCACAGGACAGTATGTGTCATAAGTGCAATAAGCACAACGAGATGCGCAGGGAGCCCCTATCCATCTCTCCAAAGTAAAAATATCAGGGCCAGAGAGATAGTCCAGTGGGGGAGGGCATTTGCCTTGCACACGGCCAACCTGGGTATGATCCCCAGCATCCCATATGGTCCCCGGAACACCACCAAGAGTAATTCCTGAGTGCAGAGCCAGGAGTAACCCCTGATCATCTCCAGGTATGACCCAAAAAGCAAAAAAAAAGTGAAAATATCTGTGTTCTATGATCATTAAAATAGCATAGGTTTATGATAAAATTTGATGAAAGAAACAAGTGAAATGGAAAATGAAAGTCACCTGTAATTTCACATTCAAGTGAGAACAGTTGTTAACAGGTTGGTGTAGTTTCCCTCAGACATTTTCCTATGCATATTTAAAAGAGTGAATATTGATTAAAATCTGATTCTATATGGGACACCATGCAGTTTTTTGGGGTTTGTTTTTCTTTTTGGGTCACACCCAGCAATGCTCAGGGGTTACTCCTGACTCTGTACTCAGGAGTTAGTCTTGGTGGTAAATATTTTTAACACTCCTGGGGACCATGTGGGAAGCCGGGATCAAACCCAGGTTGGCTGCGTGCAAGGCAAATGCCCTACCCACTGTGCTATCTCTCTGGCCCCCATGCAATGTATTTGAAAGTGTATTTTAACCACCCAGGAATCCTGAGATAGGTTCTGTTCTGGTCTCCACTGAACAGAGAAGGAAAATGTGGCTTTAAAAGTGGCAAATATGACCCAGAGGCAATAGGGGAAATTGTCAGCTCAGGCTGACTGAGGTTGTGCTAAGACTGCCTTCAAATCTCCATGGCTGGTGAGAATAAAACTTTGATTGCTATGCATACTAAGCAACCGTATCAACAAGTGACTCTGTCCCATGTATCTTCCCTTTACCCAGCCAATCACTACAATATAAAGAAAAGAGAATGTGGCCAAAGCAAAGGGTGACTTTTAAAGCACTAATTTAGAAGGTGCTAACTGCTCTGCTCTCATTTCAATAACTGGCACGGTCCCATGACCAGCCTGGAGGAGTGAACAGAAAGACTATCCTACGTCCAAGGAGGGCCAGTAAATATTTTTAACAATAACACAATCCTGGTATAATAAAATATTTAAAAAAATTTTTTAAATAAATAACAATACACACAAAGTACTGAGTTTAGATTGCAATCCTGTCTTTGAAGCTTAAAAGCTTAACTATGATGCATATATTTTTCCAACCCTAAAAGCAGAAATTCCACACACGTGGCTGAGTAACCACCTTTATATAAAGTCTGTATTCAACAGTTTCCTCTATTTGTTGTTGCAGACCTCGAGTGGCAGTGGTGGCCCAGGGTGTCCCCACAGTGCTAGAGGCTTGGGGGCCACTCCTGGAGGCCAGCCAGCTCTGTGTCCAGCTGGCTATGCTGTTCAGCACAGGCCTAGTGGTACTCAGTGCTGGTGTTGGTGGAGGTGGGTAGAGAGTATGCAGTGCCAAGCATCAAATCAGGGCCTGCTGCACATTCTGCCATCTTTCAAGCTTTATTCTCATCTACTGTGAATGTTTCAGGGAAGGCGGAGGGTTTGGGTTACTCCTGACTATGCTCAGGGCTTACTCTTGGCTCCTGGTTCTGTGCTTATGGCTCACTCCTGGCCTGTGTTGTGCTGGGGAGTCAATTGGCCACATGCAAGGCGAGACCCTTAACCCCTGCACTATCTTTCTGGCCCCTTGGGGTTTTTTTTGTTTTTGTATTTTTGAAGCAAGGAAGTTTTTATTGAAACTTACTAAGAAAACAGTAAGAAGTAGTAAGAGGAGAGGGGAGTACATGTTTGAGAGGGAAATCAGGCTTCTCTAAAGTGGGAACAGCAAGCAAAAAAAAAAACACATTGAGACAAGCAAGTAAGATCCATGTTCAGGGAAAACACGGGCTTGAAGAGCAAGCCCCCAGAGTGTTGAGTCCTGATTGGCTAGCCTTAGGGCCCGGCACCCTCCCACCATAAGGCCCTAAGGGCAGGACCCAGAAGTGGGCCCTGCCCAAATGTTTACACGCAAAACATCTGTGCTTATCCAAGCTAAGGTAAAGCAGGGTGTGCCTGGTCTTAGGACCACAGGAATATGTAAATCTGTGATTGTTGTCTGTTGCAATGGCCCAGGATCTTGCAAATGCCATGTGATTTGTGCTTATACCCCCTCTACCCAAAAATTGTATGAAAGGTTTAAACTGTGTTCAGCAAATGGGAACTGCTTTCCAGGACCCCCTTCCCTCCTCCCCCATCCCCAGCGTTGGTGTCTTTCTTTTCTTTTGGTGGCAGCGGCAAGGCAGATGCTTCTTCCCAAATGCTTCCTTCTCCTATCGCGGGATGAAGTCCAACAAGATCCAGGTCTCCCTCATTCATGCTGGGGAGTTGCTGGCCAGGGACCCCCGATGCACGAGCGTTTTATAAGATCACAAAGTTTCCTATGAAATAGATGCCATTTTGCCTGTTGAAATGCTTCTAATTCCCAAGGTCCAGTTCAGAGGCCTCACATACATACAAATTACTACCCCTTTGACAATCTTGTTGCATCTGGTTAAGACTTCACATATGTCACGGACATACCTTGTCTGACAGTTATTTGCATACACATTTCTTTCCTTCACTAGAGGCTAAGGACCTCCAGACCAGAATCACGTCTCTGCATAAAGATGTGCATCTTCCCATGACCAGCCATGCTTGAGAGATGAAAGAGCACATGGATTTTGCAATAATGTGGAATGATCCTCTTCATGTACTCAGTCTTTGTTACTTGCCTCAGTGCCTTTGCATCATTTAAGTTTGTGACCCCTGCAGAACTGACACTGAATTTGAGAACAAAAAGCGTCTTCAAATGGCTCTGTCCACCCAGATTTGTTCTAATTACAGGAGCTATAACAGCATTAGGGAAATCAAATGGCAAATCAATCTTCAAACCTCCTTTCTTACTCCTTAAAGCAAGAGTATTGCCAGAGAAACAAAATATAATATTTGCTCTTAACTTGTATCAGCACTGAATTATTCTCTTCCTTTACCATAGCCCAAGTCACTGAGTGAACTGTGGTTCGCCTTGAAGAACTGAACTGGGGGAACAACTGGGTGGAAGGCTGGGACACAGCTTTGAGCTGCTCGTTATCCAACAGAGGCTTTTACCGCAGGTACTCAAACACACAACACTCTTATCCTGTGCCCAGAATTTTTTTTTTAAGAGACAAAAACAAATTCCTAATCTACACTGCAACCAGGAACCCCACACTCAATAGGAAATCCCGTCCTTGCACCAAAGAGAACATGGCCAGCCAGAAGAGAAGCTCTGGGCCAGACCAACCAGCCGCAGGTCCCTGGGCCCTGGGGTGGGTTTTGCCTGAAACAGGAAACAGGCCTCTTTGCGGTTACTAACTTACCCAGCTCTAACAGCCATCAGCTCAGGCCTCTCTTCACTGAGCACCTGTGAAAGACACACTGTCTGGGAGCCCCAAGGACAAAGGCACTTGTCCCCAAGCCAGCTTTGCAAGCAGGTGATGCTCTGGAAAAGTAGGTGTGAGTGGGGAGCAGAAATCTCAACCCAGATGGAGTTGACAGAGCGACCTGTGTGCAGGTGGCCTGCTGAGCCCAGAGTGGGGAAGAAGTTGCACTCTGGGAAGGTGATGTAAGGGCCCACTGGGCCACATTCCCAGCCCCCACCATACCCCTGAGATGACAGTCCTGCAGCCTGGGCTCAGGCCGGGCTGGGCAACCCTCTCTCTGCCTGGCCTGCAGGCCCTTATCACTACTCACCACACCACTTCCCCTCACGAGTCCGTGCCAACACCCTCATGAGCCCATCTGACATTTTTCAAAATGTCTTTCACTTCATTTCCTGAGCCAGAACATTGGCACGTGCTGCCCAACGGGTTCAGGCTGGGAACCTTCTTTGTGAAGTTTCTCGTGGGGTACTTGAGACCACACTCTTGAGGTGGGAGAAAACCTTCTTTCAGTAACTTCCCTGTGAAACCCCAGCAGGGTGTAAATCAGGATGGGTAGGTGGAGGATATATATATATATATATATATATATATATATATATATATATATATATATATATATATATATATATGGGGGTGGGGAGTGGGGGGTTAGGTGTGGGTTCAGGTAGAAACTTGTTCTTCCAGTTAAAATTTAAAAAATTAGAAGTCCCATGAAAGTTTCGGCCAGGACACCTTTTCTCCATGCTTGGGGAAGGAGCATTGCACTTTGGTGGTGTGTGCAGGTGGTGGGTGTGTTTGAGTCTGCTTAGCACTGGGCCCAGCTCTCTGTAAATAATGCAGTCTGACAAGATTCCCCTCCTTCCCTTAGCCTTTCTCCTAAACCTTTCAGCACAGCTTGCTTACATCATCCTGGGTAGATTTAAATAGCTAACTGTGCCCTGTCCTCCTGGATACAAATCTTGGGATTGGCCACCTCCCCAGCTGGCCTCTCCCTACTGCGAGGCAGGAGGTAAGGCTTTGGGGCCAATGACTGCCAGAGCTCAGCTGTGGTGGAGGCCAATGGGTTTTCTGTCTCTAAGGGAGGAGGTAAGGAAAGGCACAGGATGACTGGCCTGGGCATGGCATAGCTGGCATTCCTGGGCAGTGAAAGGGAGGGTGGTCATCATGCTTTGCCCAGGGCACAGGAGGAAATATGGAGTCTCTTCTTAGTCCCTCCTCCTGAACTGCAAGCACATTATCAAATCAAGCCAGTGGTTAACTCTGGATTAATTTCAGTCAAAAAGGGAAAAAAAGAAATAAAAGATGGATAGACTATCTCTGAAACCGGCAGCCTTTCCCTTCTCATTTCAAGGATGTCAGCTACATCCTCAGGGCAGTGAAACGTTGCATAAATATCAAACCCAGTTTAACGCCACTGTGCTCAACAACGAATGCTTTTAATTATCTTAGTGCACTCCCCAAAGTAATGAATAACGAGATAAGCAGGCTGCTAGGTTATAGTCTCTTCAATAAGAATTCTTACAAAAGAAAAAGACTTTAAGAGAAAACTGATTGGAGAAGCTAAGAGTGAGACTGATGGAGCCCACTGGAATCATATCACTCTAGAATTTTAATTAAGTGCATGTAAAAAGCACTGGAGAGCCATCTGCACAAATAATAGGCTGAAAGTTACTAGGCTGTGTTTAATACTGCAATCATTGTTCAGAGGGAAACTGGAAAACCTTCACCTTCTATGCAGCATGAAAAGAAAGGGAACACAATGGGAGAAGAGGGTGAGTCCAGAGAGAGCCTTTGGCTTCCTATTAAAAAAAAAAAAGTCTTATTAAAATCCTTTCCAAAGGTATGAAGTCTGTGATAAAGTATAATGGAAGTGATACATATAATCATACACATTTGCCTTTAAAAGAGAGTAGGCCACATCAATTTAAAAGATAAAAATAAAGGGAAAGTTCATTCCATTTTACAAGGAATGGAACTAATCCCTATAAAGTCATTTACTCATCTGTCTGGATAGTGAGGTGGCCTCTGTAAGATCCACCATGCCTGTGCTCCTGCCAATCTCTTCCCAGCCCCCACACCTTGTCAGGACACAACTCATACTACCATTGAGTAGGGTCAAGTATCCCAAATAATCCCAAAGAGCATATAGAATAAAGGATCAAAGAACAATTCATCCTGCAAATATCAGAGGCCTGGGAGATATTTGCCACACACTCTCTGGGATGGGAGATATTCACCATCCCAGAGTTCTTTGAATGCATTCTTGTAGCTCTTAGACAAAACCAAATAACCTACCTCTTCCAAATCATGAATGCATAACCCAGAAGTTAGTGAAGTTTTACTTCAAATTTTCCAAATAAAACATGATTTCCTTTGTTAAATGGGCAGAAGATTGGTTTTATTATTTTTTGCATTTTTTATGCTTAAACTATTTCATGATTTTTTAAGTGGACATACCACTTCACCAGATAATTTTACTTATGGCCATTTATTTGATATCTGCTTATGCCTAAGCATTGTTGGGAAACATACATAGCTACTGTACTGGGTGTCAGGTGCTTACCCTGTAGGCAGCCAACCTGGGTTCCATCCCTGGCACCACAGATGGGTCCCCAAGTACTAAATCCCCAATAAATATTAGCATTTTTGAAATAAGAGAAGACTGCAAACAAACTAAATGTTGTTCTGAAAGAACTGGAATGGATACTGTACTGTATTTATCATGATCACGATCACGATCTTCCCATTCATCATCTATTTGCTAGAGCGGGCACCAGTAATATCTTCATATGTCCTGTCTCATGCTAGTAGAACCCAAAGGCATCCGCTTGTTCCAGGAACATAAAGAGCCTCAAACCATTATATTAGGCCATGGGAATGACCTAATATAAATGTTACTGGTATTTGGCATATCAAATACTACACGAGCAGCTTGCCAGGCTTGCCATGCGGGTGGCATACTCTTGTAGTCACCTCTAAATAAAGCATTTATTGATGAACCGCATGACCGCTAGCAGCCACGCGAGCCGGGCACTGATAGTCTGGTCTGCTGGGTGGAGTTGTGATGAGAGGGAAGTCGGATGTGGAAAATGGCGGCCCCCATGGAGTAGGGGGTCGTCTGGCTTGTTGTGAGGCTCTGCTGGGGTGGCAGGCCAGGGCTAGAACCTGCCATGCCTCCTAGGCACCTCCGTGAGCAGCTGGGCACAGGGAGAGCAAGTAGCAGCTCTGCCCCATGTCTGAGAGTTGTACTGTATTTATAGAAAGGAAAATTAATGCTGTCAGTGAAAGACTGACTTGTGATAAAGGGATCCTCAGGGCATCACATTTGACACCAGAGTAAGAAGACCAGAATGTACAAAATTCTGTTCAGTGCATTTGGTGAAAGATAAACACACATATGCAAGCCTCTCTCCGTGCTCCTGGACTGCACCTCCTGTGGCCTGGCCCTGCCCAAAATCTCAGAGTAGTAACTCTTGGAGGAATAAGGTGGCTGAGGGTCAGAATTATGAGGGAAACTTGCTTTCAGACCTATCACCAGATGTTTTCAGCTCATCTTCTTTGTTGATTCGAATATACCACTTCGTGACCTTGATGAATTAATGTGATGCACTTTTGTATGGCTTCAGAATGAGTGTGTGTGTGTGTGTGTGTGCATCCATCCGTCCGTCCGTCCGTCCATCCAGGAATGGAACATGGGGCTTCACATATACAAGGCAAGTGCTCTCCTCCTGAACTACATCCCAGACCTAAGGAATCATTTTAAGGAAACATCTGTTCAAGCAATATTCTTCAGCAGTTCCAGAGAACAGGGCATTCAAATAGCTCCTTCCCTGAGCTATGAACTGATAGAAGTAGTGACTTTGGGAAGATCTGTTAGGCCTCAAGAGTTTCAAGAGAGTGTCCCACATCCTAGTTAATTAGGGAACAGTGGGGAGGCTCATCGCTTAGTGACAGGAGTGGGGGTTGGAGAGAAGGGAAGTGTCCTGGAAAAATGTCCAGGGTGAGGACAGCCGTGATCTCTGAGATCTCAAAGCACCTCCACAAGTGTTACAATCCAAATGGCTGTGTCCCCTAACACCCCATGATGACATAGCAAGGCAGGGATTCCTCTGGGGATACAGCAAGTGGCTGTTTAAATGCTAAGAGTCGGAAACTCCCCGGAACCTGTACACAGATGCTGGTACTCTGATCTCACTCCTCCCAGTGTCTAGAACTGTGAGAAATACACCTCTGTTGTTGAAGCTATTCAGCCCATGTAATTTTGTGATAAGCCCAAACTGACTAATCCATCCTAGTGTGGAGGAGGAACAAGAAGTTTACTTTCTATATACTCACTCTCTATATATCATCGTCACCACATTAAAAGGGAAGGAAGGCTTTCTGAAACATTTACTTAATGACCCAACGTTTCCAAGAAAATATGTACAAGAATGAGTCTATGCTCTAAAGCCAAGGTAATGTTTTGGTTGCATTTCCTGTTAACTCAGGTGGAATTTTTCATTTAACCTCCTTTGGCTTGAAATGTTCCATGTCAACTTGGCCCGCATCCTGGATCTCTGCTTTATGGAGAAGGCCCTAGGAAAGATGAGCAGCAAAAGTCAGGAGGACCACAGCATGATCAGAGTAATGACTGGAAGGTCACAGCTTTGGGGCATGGAACTTTCTTTCTATAACAAAGGAAGAAATAACTCACCTCTGAGAGCTAGAGGCTGGCATATGTGAGGAACATGTCAGAGACACCTAAATGGTCCTGACTGAGTGACTTACAGAGTGACCAGCTTGTGATCAAATACTGTCAGTTCTCCCATCATTTCACATTTCAGTTGGTGGCTTCCTAACAGAATGCAAGATTCTCAAAGGAAACCACCTTATTCCACTATTCCCACGCCTTTTATTCCACTGTTTCCTTTATCCCTCCCTAAGTTGCTCTTCCTCTTTCCTCCTTTTTATCCTCAAAGCCTTGGGCAAACATGAAGAGGTGAAGCGTGAAGAAAACCATTGCCTCCATGGATTTTCTTTTTTTTTTTTAATTTAATTTTTTTATTTAATATTTCATCACCCAACACAAATCCCACAAATTTGTGGTTCCCACAACTAAAGATGCTCATTTCCAACACACCCCCATCCCCATGCCTGCTCCCTCAGCTGGTATCAATAATATTAATAATAGCAGCCCATACATGGCAATGGTATTGATAAAGTCATAACTTTGTTTTTCCTGGTTTGCTATGGGCTAATCTGGACTATTTCTGTTCTTGCATTGACCATCTGAATTTCTGGAACCTAGTTGGTTTCTACTAGTTTGATGTACCACACAGCAGCAAAGCGGCCGGGTGCCTCGGAAGAGCCGATAGCAGCTCTGCTCCGTGAGTCAGTGTCTCTGGATCAGAGCTGACAGTCCGGGAGCAGTTCATGGCGGGTCCACCAGGCCTCTAGGAAGGGACAGAGGTGGAGGAAAGGGACCCCAGCTCCATCTCCACAGAAGCCTGGTGACTTTAGCCACCAAGACCTGTATACCTGGGCTTGAAATTCTTTCTCCTTAGGATGGAGCTCTGAGGAGCTGTGAAGTCCGG
Source organism: Cryptotis parvus (assembly GCA_021461705.1). Lineage (NCBI taxonomy): Eukaryota > Metazoa > Chordata > Mammalia > Eulipotyphla > Soricidae > Cryptotis > Cryptotis parvus. The sequence goes on from JAJIBD010034035.1 coordinate 20,693, forward strand.
ACGTTAAAAATGTCTGCCATCATGGTGCAGGAAGCGGGGGGGGGGGGGGGGGGGTGTTCCCCTGACTTCTTCTGAGGCTCTATTGGGGTGGCGAGACAGGATTTTCTAATAAGTACACAATTCAAGTTAAGTAAAGCTAATACTTTTGGATCTCAACTTCACTGGGTCTAGGTGGAGGTGTGACGTGCTAGGCCAGTGGTAGAGATGTGGCTTCTGCTTCACAGCCGACTGGGGATCATGGATGACTGCTGAGCACAGAGAGACAGTGCTCGGTATCCTCAGGCCTCTTCACACTATCGAGTGAAGGCAACCGTGACTTTCTTGGTGATCGTAGCTTTACTTTTGCCTCACAGGCCCTCTTAGCACTTTTTCCTTGTGATCCATTTGCTTTTTCTTTTTTTTATTAAAAAAATATATTGCAAAAGAGGGGAGGGGAGAGGAGAGGGAGAAGAGGAGAGCGAGAGAGAGAGAGAGAGAGAGAGAGAGAGAGAGAGAGAGAGAGGGAGAGCGCAAGCATTTTCCATAGAGGTAGGTTGTGGGGCATGGGTAGGAGGGAAACGGGCACATTGGCGTTGGGAAATGTGTGCTGCTGGGTGTTGGAACACTGTATGACTGAAACTCAATCATGAACAACTTTGTAGTTGTCCATCACACAATGATTCAAGTTTTTTAAAAAGTATATTGCATTAAATTTTATTTTATATCTGGATCTCACCATGATAATAAACATGCCTTAGTTGTCTTAAATAAAACTTTTTTAAAAAGTCTGTATTACATGACAACCTCTTAATGTATGTATTGTAATCCACAATGTGGAAGGGAAGGAAAAGAGAAAGAGAGAGAGAGAGAGAGAGAGAGAGAGAGAGAGAGAGAAAGAAATTAAGAACTTGCCACAGAGGCAGGCTAGGGAGGGAGGAGGGAATCGGGGACATTGGTGGTGGGAAATGGGGACTGGTGGAGGGATGGGTGCTGGAACAATGTATGACTGAAACCCAAATATGAACATCTTATGAACATCTTTGCAACTGTATATCTCACAGTGGTATAATAAAATATTTTAAAATAGACAAGCGGCTCAGGAGGCTGGAACTCGGCTTGCCCCGGGCCCAGCTGAATATGGGACCCCCAGGAGGGGGCAGACGGGTTTTGGGGAGTGGGCCCGTCACCTCGGGGAGTCCCAGAAGCAGCCGGATGAGCCTCTCCCCATCACACCAGCCACCATTTTTGCTGTCCGGATGCTGGGAAACTGCCTCACACCAGATTAACAGAGCAAAACCAGTTCGAGCCCAGGTAGGCAGCTCCCAGAAGCGGGAATCACTGGGAATTCATCAGATGGAGTCAGGGTTCGGCCATTCCCTCTCCATTTTGTCGAGCATGGTGGCCCCACCCAGGAGCTGCCCTGGGCTGCCAGCCATAGCATGAAAGAGCCTCACAAGCGGCTGGGGGAGGCTGGAACTCGGCTCACCTCGGGCCCAGCTGAATATGGGACCCCCAGGAGGGCAGATGTGTTTTGGGAGTGGGCCCATCACCTCTGGGGGTCCCAGAAGCAGCCGGATGAGACTCGCCCATCACACTAGCCACCATTTTCGCTGTCCGGATGCTGGGAAACTGCCTCACGACCAGATTGGCAGAGTGAGGCCAGTTCGGGCCCAGGTGGGCGGCTCCCAGAAGCGGGAATCGCTGGGAGTTCGTCAGATGGAGTCAGGGTTCGTCCATTCCCCTCTCCATTTTGTCGAGCCTGGTGGCCCCCACCCAGGAGCTGCCCTCGGCCGTGGTCATAGCAGGAAGAGACTCACAAGCGGCTCAGGAGGCTGGAACTCGGCTCGCCCGGGCCCAGCTGAATATGGGACCCCCAGGAGGGCAGACGGGTTTTGGGGAGTGGGCCCATCACCTCTGGGGGTCCCAGAAGCAGCCGGATGGGACTCACCCATCACACTAGCCACCATTTTCGCTGTCCGGACGCTGGGAAACTGCCTTACGACCAGATTAACAGAGCAAAACCAGTTCGAGCCCAGGTCGCACGGCCACGCCGGTCCATTAAAATAGTGGAGACAGTGATGTCTTTTAATGCACTGCATTCTGCAAAGAGCAGGAGGGTTTGGAGGAGGGAGATATGGGGAGGAGAGAAGTGACATACAGAATCCGCCAAATAGTTGAGGTGTGGGAGAGGGGGAGGGAGGTGGGGACATTGGTGATGGGAGATGGGTTTGGGTGGAGGGATGGGTGTTGGAACACTGTGGAACCAAGGCTCTGCATGAGCATCTTCCAATTGTATGTCTAAAGTGGTGTGGTGATATTTGGGGGGGAAAATAATAAAATAAAATTAAATCAGAAAAAAAGAATAAATAAAAGAATGATTGTAACTCCGTTAGCACCAACTGATATAATGTATGTGCTCAGTAAAAATTTTTGTTATTGAAAAAATAAATAAATAAAGGCATTCGGTTCCAATATAAAAAAAATATTTTAAAATAAAAAAATTTTTTAAAAGTCTGTGTTAATATATTTGGAGTTACTGAAGAAGGTAAGGTCAACTTATGCAAAATTTTCTCCTACACTTTATATAAACATATTCTATATTTTAATGTATGCATGTACTTAGCATAATAGCAGACTCATAGAGGTCATATAATAAATCTAAACTATTATGATTTCATATCATTAAATATTTTAGGATTTCTTCACCTTCAGAAGCTGAAGAATATGATGGAATATATTTTGCCAAATGCTTAGGCACTGTCTGTGTTCTAGGGAAGGAGGACATGTATAATAGATTGTTTATAGTTCATAGATTAATTGATGCTGTTTAATGAAGAGAAGATTTATTCTTTGCTATGGTGGTTGTACAATAAAAAAATCCCATCCAAAAAAAGGACCTGAATATATTACACATAAAATAATATTAGTCACTGAACTGTGCTCAAAGGAAAGATTGCATTTTCTGTCAAAAAATATCACAAGAAAACAAGTCGAGGAGAATCACTGAGTGCAGGCTGTATGTGCTGTCACACACCAGGCATGCAATGCCTCACCTTCTGGAGCTACCGAGTGCCCTTCCAAAGGCAGCAACCCTGCTTCAATAACTCTGTTCTTCCAACTGACTCATCTATCTAATATGAATTCAATTTAGAAGACACTGCCAGCCAGAATTAGATATATTAGCTTGAAAAATTATAGGGAAAGTGTGTTTATAACAGTTTCATTTTGGTTGAATCCATTTTCTAAGCATTTATCTTTGAAGAATCCTCGAGGTCTTCCTCACAAGATGTATTTGCCGGTCCCACTTGGAATTACATCATCTGTGGCAAAGACCCTAGAATGCTTGATGTGGAGCTGCCCACGGGGGGCTTCTTCAAGGAGAAAAGTGCATGAAATGTCACCACCATAGATACTTCCACAAGCAATTACTCTTTCCCTTCTCTGGATTAATTATTAATCTATTTATTCTAGGAAGATCAGAGTCCCAGCAAAGGGGTGATGGTGGGAGACAGCTAATGAGAGGATCTCAACTGCTAAAACAAGGCATCTCACCGGATGACCCAGTTCTCATTAAGATTCTTTTTGTTTTTTTGGGCCATACCTGGCTATGCTCAGGGATTATTCCTAGCTCTGCACTCAAGGATTACCACTGGCAGTCTTGGGGGATCATATGGGTTGCTGGGAATTGAACCCCAAGTTGGCTGCCTGCGAGGAAAGCACCTTCCCTTCTGTACTATCTCTCCAGTCCCTCTGATTAAGATTCTTATGCAAGAGAGAATGAGAATTCTTGTGGAAACTCCTGCCATCAACAAGGCACATCTTTGTTCCTTGTCTCAGGGCTAATGGGTTTATTTTATAGATGATGAAGTAAAGACCCAGAGATTTTTATGAAATTAAAATAAGTTGCCCAAATCTTACAAATGGTTAATGGTCATGCTGGTATTTGAACCCAACTCTGAATGACCCCAGAGTATATTCTTTTTTGAATCTCATTCGCATGCAAGGTACATAGAGCAAAGGTTGAAATATGTGGATTACATCCCTCCTTTTGAGAGATAGTCTTTAGATATTCCAATCATTTAAGAAATACTCGTGTCAAAAATAGAGCTAACAAGTGATCATATAGTGGGTAGGGCATTTTCTTTTGTGCTCGGCTGACCTGGGAGTGATACCTAGAACCTATATGGTCTCCTGAGCCCCACTAGGACTTACTCTCTTAAAACAGAACCAGGATAAACCCTGAGGACTACCAGGCATATTATATTTTATAACTTATTAGTTTTATAATATATAAAACAAATATATATGTATATATGTGTATGCATATGTATACAAAACCAAGTATATATGTGTATGCATATGTATACACATATATACACTTATATTATGTTGGTTTTATATATTATAAAACTAATAAGTGATAAAATATAATGAATACAGTTTGGCCAGGCTCAGACAAGTCCTGGCTCTCGTGACTCTGGCTTGACCCTCAGTAAATTTTAGCAATACTTTAAATACTTCAGGGACTTGAACACAATGAACAAATCTTACTACTAGCTTCCCAAATGACTGAAAAGTAGGTATCAGTATCTGATGAATTGATCACTCCTGAGTATTTGACATGCAGTACCCAGCTGTGTTGGCAGGTGACAGACAGGAGACAGGCTTGTCTACACCCAGGGCTCTGCCCATGGGCCCTGGATGGTTGATGGTCTGACATAGAAAAGACTGGGGGGGGGGGCTGGAGCAATAGCACAGCAGGTAGGGCATTTGCCTTGCACACGGTCAACCAGGTTCAATCCTTGACATCCCATATGGTTCCCGAGCACTGCCAGGAGTAATTCCTGAGTGCAGAGCCTAGAGTAACCCCTGAGCGTCACCGGTGTGACCCAAAAAGCAAAAATAATAATAATAATAATAATAATAATAAAAAATCTAATATTTTTTTTCCTTTTTTTGTTTTGTTTTTTAATTTTTTAAATTTTTATTATACCACTTTTAGATATACAATTGCAATATGCTCATGCTCAAGTTTTGGTTCCAGTGTTCCAACACCCATCCCTCCACCCGAACCCATCTCCCATCACCAGTGTCCCCACCTCCCTCTCCCCTCCCACACCCCAACTACTTGGCAGGTTCTGTATATCTTTTCTCTCCTCTCTATCTCTCCCTCCTGACTACCTTTCCTACATATCATAGAATGCAGTACATTAAAGACATAACTGTTTCCACTAGTTTGATGGACTGCATGGCCGCAGCGGCCAGCGACCTAGGGGCCTCGTGGTCAGCGCTTTGGACAACAAAAATGGCGGCTAATGTGGTGGGTGAGTCTCATCCAGCTGCTTCGGGACCCCCAGAGGTGATGGGCCAACATCCAAAACCCATCTGTCCTCCTGGGGTCTCATGGTCAGCTGAGCTAGGGAAGAGCTGAGTTCCATTCCCCAGCTGTGTCTGAGGCTCTGCATGCTATGACTGGTTGCCCCAGGGTAGCTCCTGGGTGGGGCTAACAGGCTCAGACAAAATGGAGAGGGGAAGGGCTGACCCCAGCTCCATCTGATGAATTTCCAGTGTTTCCCACTTCTGGGAGCTGCCTACCAGGGCTCGAATTTTTTTTGCTCTGTTAATCTGGTCTTGAGGTCAGCGTCCCTCCCAGACAGGCTCTAATGTGCTGCAGCATCCAGACAGCAAAAATGGCCACTAATGTGGTGGGTGAGTCTCATCCGGCTGCTTCTGGGACCCCCAGAGGTGATGCAGCCCCTGGCCGGGGGGGGGGGACCCACTCCTAAAACCCATCTGTCCTCCTGGGGGCCCCATGGTCAGCTGAGCTAGGGGAGAGCCGAGTCCCAGTTCCCGAGCTGCGCTTGAGGCTCTGCATGCTATGGCTGGTCTGCCCCCAGGGCAGCTCCTGGGCGGGACCACAGGGCTCAGACAAAATGAGAGGAGGAGAGGCGACCCCAGCTCCATCTGATTAAGACCTGGTGATTCCCACCTCTGGGAGCTGCCCACCTGGGCTCAAACTCGTCTTGCTCTGTTAATCTGGTCTTGAGGTCAGCATCACTCCCGGGCAGACTCTGATATGCTGCAGCATCCGGACAGCAAAAATGGCGGCTGATGTGGTGGGCGGAGTCTCATCCGGCTGCTTCGAGACTCCCCAGAGGTGATGGGCCAACACCCAAAACCCATCTGTCCTCCTGGGGGCCCCATGGTCAGCTGAGCTAGGGGAAAGCCGAGTTCCAGCTCCCCCAGCTGCTTCTGAGGCTCTGCATGCTATATCAACCTCTCCAGTCTGGTGCAAATAGAATGATCATTGAAGTGTATAAATGAGAAAGATCCTGAAAGGACCTAGTGCTAAAATACATTGTGTCTAAGATTAAACCCTGGCGGCTACAGCCGTGAATCTGGAGTCTCTGTCTTGCGGCAGTTGGCTGTGGTGGCTGGAGCTCAGGGCCACACCCACTGAGCCCGGAGGCTGGGGACTGGGCGGAGGCCCCAATCCTTGCTCTGAGTCCAGCAGGCGTGGCCGCCTTCATGGTGAGCAGGCCCCAGGAGCCATGTAAGACACGACCAGGCACTGGCCAAACCCTTTTGCCTTTCCCCAGGAACTCACAATAGGGCCTCTCACCATGAGGCTGAGCTGCGCAGCCGTGGATCTGGAGTCTCTGTCTTGCTAAAATCTAATATTTAAAAAAAAAGAAAAAGACTGGGCCCCCTGGCATGAACCCAGAGCCACGGCAGAGCCTGGCAAGCTACCCGTGGTGTATTCAATATGCCAAAAACAGTAACAATAATGGACCTCTTTCCCAATGAATGGAGACTTTACTGGTGCCCACTTGAGCAAATCCAGGAACAATGGGAAATGGGAAGATAAGTAATAAGTGATATTATATATGTATATGCATTTGTATGTATATAGCTAGGGCAGAAGAGATAGCACTGGGGTTACGGTGATTGCCTTACATGCAGACAACCCTTGTTCAATCCCTGGCACTGCATATGGACAACCCCCCCCCAAGCATAGCTAAGTGCAATCCCTTAGAAGAGAGTCAGGAATAAGCTTTGATCACTGCCAAGTGTACCCAAAACTGACCCTCTCCCAATATTGAGTCATTGATGGATCAGTCACTGTTTTTTTAAATTTATAATTGAAGCAAGTACACTGTTGTGGTGTGATGATGATAATGATGATGATGTTTGGTTTTGGGTCAACACCCTAGTGTGCTCAAGGCCTACTCTCAGTATGTTGCTTAGGTAGCCATGCAGTGCTGGGCATCAACCAGGATATCACATTCAAAACGTAAATACCTAGTGCCCTTTAAGCTACTTCCCTAGATCCAAGGCTTAGTGTCATTTTTATAAAATATTTTCCCCACTGATGAAATTCCAATCTTCTTTTGAAATATTAATACTTTATTTGAGGAAAATTATCTCCCTTGTGTTAAATCAAAATTAATGATTTTGATTTAACATACCCCCCCCCCCCCCACCCCCAAATATCCTAGAATGTAGATCTGAAAAGTATTTTTTTAAATCTTATTCTATGGGCTGGGGATATTGGCTCAAAAGGCTAAGGTGCACGCTTTGAACAGCCCTAATCTATGATCTCCTGAACATCACTGGGGGTATAGCCCTGGTCACCCTGAGCAATACTGGGGAAATTCTCCACAACATCATTATAAACATATTGGGGGATGAGGGGCTGGGACCACACATGAAGGCTTTAAGGCACTATTCCAAGCTGTGCTTGGGGACTGAGCAGTAGCAGGGGACTGAACCTGGCCTCCTGTATGCAAAACATGTTCTCCAGACCTTTGGGTCAACTCCTTGGTCCCTGAACATATTTTGAACAGCAAAAATATGACAACAGGAGAATAAAGTGAGAAAAATCTAATATTTACAAGAGTTCTAGAAAGAAGCTCAAGAGAATGTAAAAATTCAAATAGATAATAGTTTAATATATTTAGAACTAATTTAAAAAACAGGTTTTCAGACTGAAAGAATGACATTGAAAAGAATAAATAAAACTCACTGATATGTATTTATAGCAAACCTATGGAACCTCAAAAGATAAACTATGGGCCAACTTACAAATAAGCATTAAAATGCAGGTTGTCTGCAAAGAATCAATAGTTAGACTCGCCACTCACATTTTAGCAGCAAAAATCAAGATTAAAAGAAAATAGTAAATCTCTTCAGAATTGCAGACCTATAATTCTTACCAAATTCTTACCAAGAAGAGTTAAATTTACTCTTTTGAAGAAAAGTTTTTATTTATTTTTCAGTTATGTTACTGGCACCCGCTCGAGCAAATCGATGAATAACAGGATTCAAGTGATCAAGTGATCAAGTTTCAGTTATTAAGTTATTCATGATTGGGTTTCAGTCATACAATGTTCCAATACCTGTCCCTTCACCAGTGTACATTTCCCACTGCGAATGTCCGCAGCCTCTGTCTGTCTGTCTGTCTGTCTTTTCTCCTTCTCTCTCTCTTTCCCCTTTTGGGCATTTTGGTTTGCAATACAGGTTATGAAGTTTATAATGTATATCCCTTGGCACTTAGTTCTTGTCTTGAGTGATAATTTCCAACTACTATAAATTCTATTCTTAATAATGAGTGAAATACAGACAACTCCAAACAAAGGCAAGAAAATTTCCTATTAACAGACACTTTCATTTGTGAGATTTAGACCATTCTGGTGGTGACGACCCCTGTACCATCTCTCCAGCCCACAGATATTGTACAAGTGAACTACATGATAATATACTTCGAACCAACAAGAAAGGATTCAAGAAACAATGTACAAAAAATCTAATTCTAGAAAAAAAATTAATAAATATAACACAATAACAGCATCTAAAAGGATAAGCTTCTTAGGAATTAACAAAAAATACTAAAACGTTACATAAATATGAAACCCGTGCTGTGAAACTATCACTGTATCACTGTCTTCCCGTTCATCATTGATTTGCTCGAGCGGGCACCAGTAACATCTCCATATGACCTGTCTCATGCAAGTAGAGCCCAAGGGCACCTGCTTGCTCCAGGAACATAAAGAGCCTCAAACCATTCCATCAGGTCATGGGAATGAGGTCTATAATTGTTACTGGTATTTGGCATATCAAATACAACATGGGTAGCTTGCCAAGCTCTGCCGTGGGTAGCATACTCTTGTAGTCATCTCAAAATCCATCATTTACTGATGAACCACGTGGCCGGGCTGTGATAGGCTGGTCTGCAGGGTGAAGTTCTGATGAGAGGGAAGTCCGGATGTGGAAAATGGAGGCCCTTATGGAGTCGGGGCCATATGTAAAACTATATTTTTGAGTAAATTAAAGAATTCCTAAATAAATGGAAAGATATTCTGTGCTTATAAACCAAAAGCCTTAACTTTCATAGTCATTTTAGACTCAATTTAATACCTATCATAATGCCAGGTGGATGTTTTTGCAAAGATTGACAAGCTAACACTGAAATTCATAGGTAAACATAGGAGTTTGAATGCAATATTGAGCAATCTCAAAGTGAAGAGATGTTTTATTCTTCCAAAAAATTTCAAGACTTACTGTAGTTACACTAATGAGACAGTGTTGGATTAAGGATGCATATTATAAGAGATTATAATATCAAAACAAAATTCTATATTTTTTGTTTTCAACTGGGATTCAAACATTCAATGAGGAAAGAATAATTCTTTTCAACAAATGGTATTGGTATAACTGAATACCCTGACATTAAAGAATGAGGTTGGGAACCCTGGAAGATAGTACAATGGATAAGATGCTTAGCCTGGCACATGACTCGCCCAGTTACCATACTGTACTGCCAGGAGTGATCCTTGAACACAGAGCCAGGAGTACACCCCGAGCACTGCCACATGTGGTCCAAAAAAAATAAATAAAACTACAAACCCTGTAGCATTTATTTTGGCAACAAGCCCTGGTAGAGTTAATGTATAATCTCTGACCAGCAATTTCTCTCCTTTCTGAGGCACAAATAAGAAGTTCAACAACTGAAAAGTGGAAACAAACTATCATGACATTCAAGAGTGCAAATGGAATTATTCAAGACATTAACAAAACTATAAGACAGCTAATATAAGTGAACTAGATCAATAGAGTCTACATGGAGAAATCTCAAATGTGATAAGCTAAAAGATGAAAAGTATTTATATAACATTTAAGATAAATGGGATCATCCCTGCACTATAGGGCCCAAGCAGCATTGCGCCCTTAGACCCCTTTATCTGGTTAGCTATGACTCACTAGGACAGAGAGACCACTGCGCATCTGAGCACAGAGAGAAGGGGAAGGAGGGGAGGGGGGGATTTCAAGTGAACTTCTATCTCACTCAGGCCTTACTTAGCCCACTGTAATAATTCCACGGTGCCTTTTCTTTGCATCTTCCATGAACATGGACTCAGGAACACATGCCAAAATGGAAAGGAACTTAGGAGGGCCAAGAACATTCCACTTTCCTCTTCCTTAAGAACTTGTCCCTTGAAATACTTGACACAGTTTCAGAGTTTCTTTTCTCATATGAAAAGAAAAGAGCTGCTTGAATGCATCAATGGTCCTGCCAATCTAGGAAATATGCTTTAGGAGGACACTTCCGTCCTGCTGGCTTGTGGGCTCAGCAGACCTTTCCTTCCTTTCCCTCTACTTTTCATCAGACTCACTCATTTCCCCTGAAAAGTCCTGAAGGGCTTCCCTCCCCCATCGTTTCTGCTAGAGCCTCAGCCTGGGGGCTCCCTTCATCCTATTCCTTCAGATGCTGCTGAATCCTCAAGGCCAGTCTCAAATCTGACTTCCTGCATAGAACCTGATGGCTCTAGAGTGAGTCAGCTCTAGCCTCACTCCCTTGTCTGGGTCCACTGACCCCCATCAAACACTTTGTGTACTCAGCCTGGTGGGTCAGTCAGCTGTGCCTAAGCCTGCATTTCTCCTCCACGTTCCTAAGCTTCCTGCGAGTGTCATCCACAGCTCAGTTTATCTCATCTACTAGCCAACACAGCATCACTCACTGGGCAAAGCTCAACAGTTGCTGGAGAATGCAAAGGCAAATTGTGTTGGCTTATGAAAATAAACAGAAATGTCGAGCCTAATCCTACCCCCTATCAATGCAAGGGGCACCTCTGGATCATTTCTATGAGAAGAAATCAGTTGTTTAAAATGGGGAAGGAATTAGCGAATGGAGAGAAAGATGAAGAATGTTCAGCCTCTCTGGAATGCGAGGAGGAGTTTGCAAAAATAAGAAGGCAATGCCAAATCTGGGAAATCAAATTAGCGAATTTAGAAGAAATTACAAGGGTCATTGTTGCCAAAGGCTCAGTGGAACATAGATTCTCTGGGCTGCTGGCAATGCAGTGTCTTTCTCAAAGTAATTTTATAAAATGGTTTCAAGAGCCTTAAAAATCTTTTTTCACTTCGATCCAGTAACTCCAACAAGACTGTGATTAAACAGAATCATGTGTATTACTATGCTCCTTATAGCCAGCACACAATACATAATACTGATGTATATAATAATCTAAATATTAACAATATGTAAATATTTCAATAGATAATGGATCTGTGTATGTATGCCGTGCATTAAAGCTTAAAAACCCAGTCCTGCAATGTCTTTTTTTTGGGTGGGGGGCTTTCCCCACTGTCCCAGACTGGTGTTGAATGTTCACATGATTCTTTGTATTCTTTTCTCCAACACAACGGTTATTTTCTTTGCAGATAGCATGCTCTCTGATCACTGGATTCATGTCAGCAAGCCATCATGCCTACCAAGTATGGAACCTACGTCTGTTTTGCTCACTTGTATGTAGCTCTAGCATTTAGTTCAATGCATAGCACGCAGTAAGTATTGAATAAAAACTGGTTGGAAGAATGAAGAAACAAATGATTAAAGAAAAAGTCAGTACTCAAAAAAATCTAAGTCATTTCAACTATAGAACCAAGGGTGCCATCTGCAAACTTCAGTCAAGGGACGATGGTTGGACCTGGCCCTTTGGTCACAAGATCTGCTACAGAAACACAATTGATCAAGAGCACTGGGGCAGAAAAGAGGGAAAGATGCAGTCACTCCAAGAGGGCTGGGCTTCTTGGACAGCTGCTGGTGGTTTGTGGGGGTCAATCCCGGAGGGACTTACCTCAGGTGGTTGTGGGCCAACAGATTGGGTTCCTGAAAATGTTGGGTCCACTAGGGCCACCAGGGCCAAATGGTGTTGGGTTGTGGGGTCGTGGATGCGGAGGGATGCAACAATGGATATCAAACTCAGAGCCTTATAAATGCTAGAGGAATGTACTCCTGCACTTGTACTATCTCCCCAACCCCAGCAACGGGGTTTCTGAGTCCTAGTGACCTTGACAGACCTTTCCTCCCCTGAAGTCAGATTTCCATCTCCATCTAAGGCCTCTCCCGCTGCCTTTGGTTCTCCCCCCCACCCACCTTTTCCCAATAAATCACTTAGTGTGTCTAATCTCATTTGGGGGTTTGCCTCTCAGAGAGGACAAATGACATCTTGCTACAAAATTTAGAGACATATTATTTACTTTTTTTAAATGGGAATTACATGAACTGCATCAAAATTCAAAAAGTACAAAAAAATTAAATGTTTTAGATAGAAAGTTTTCTCAGATCTCCTTTCCAATCTAAATTTCCATTTTTCTCCCGGACATGATGCTCTGTGTTTGCTCTTCCATACCAGAGAACACATTATTATTCTTACATTGTTTTTGTTGCTTAAGAGTGTATCTTGGCTTGGGCCGGAGCAATAGCCCAGCAGGTAGGACGTTTGCCTTGCACACGGCCGGCTTCTGCCGGCCTTGGTTCGATCCCTGGCATCCCATATGATCCCCCAAGCACCGCCAGGAGTAATTCCTGAGTACAGAGCCAGGAGTAGTCCCTGAGAATTGCTGGGTGTGACCCCCCAAAAAAAAAGAGTATATCTTAGCTATAATTCTGTGACTGCATGTATCATGTCTCATTTCTTTTTATAATTAGATTACATTTAATGGTATTTACACTGATGAACAGTGAAATATATACGATCTTTTGCCATTACCATTGTATATTGTCTTTTCATTTATGTATACTTATCTATACTTTCCTCTAAAAGAATTGTTAGAATTGTAGACTTTCTGGATTGAAAGGAAGAATTTCCTCACTTTGCTGAATTGTTTTCCACAGAGGTTAGACCAATTTATTCTGACACCAGCATGACCTCAAACCTTGTCAACATAATATTCTTTCAATCTTTTCATCTTCCTGTATGACAGGTTAAAAATGTAATTTTGTGTTTCTCTTAGTATAAGTGAATTCAAGAATTTGCATACTTTTAAGACCGATTTTTTTCTGTGAACTATTTCACATCCTTACTCATTATTCCATTGGATGTTTTTGCCTTTTGAAGTTGATTTGTAAGAGTTCTTTACACTGTTTTTATTTCATCCTTGACCCCCAGATGGTCTCCCCAGCCAGGAGTGATCCCTGATCATCAATACGGGAGTAAACCCTGAGTATAAAGCCAGGAGTAAATCCTGAGCACTGCAAGGTGTGACCCCAAAAATAAGCATGCAAAAAAGTTATTCATACTTTAATAAGTTTACATTTAAGATATTAATATACTAGATATTTCCCAGTTAGAATTTGACTTGTCTTATGTTTTTTTTTTTGGTCAGGAAGAAATTTAAAAATAAAATAGCTACATTTATCATTTAAAAATAGCTATATTTATCATTCTTTTTCATGGAGAGATTTACCTTTTGAGTCATGCTTAGGCAATCTTTATTTTGAGATTATAACTCCTAAAATATCTGTGGGAAGCAATAGAATACTTCATTGATTTGGATGTCATCCTTGTGTAAGGGCACTGATAATCTTAGTTTTATTCCAATTTAGTGTGTCACTGCAAAACTGATAACTAATATTTTTAAATTAAAAAATATCACTCATCTATATTTTCTTCCTTCGCTCCCTCCTTTTCTCCTTCCCTCCCTCTTTAATTATGGTGGCATAAGGTGTGAGTCAGGGATTTGTGGACAGGATCAGCTAAATCTATTTTCCTTTCTTCTTTAGGTATAGGCATATGGCTGAATTCTGACCAATTCTGACCAATGGAGTGAAAGGGAATGCAGCATGACCCTCCTTGTGCTCTCATTTCCTATCTGCCAGTCTATTTACCATGGAGAAGACTCTCAAGAGCTAGAACTGTGCTGAGCAGCAGAAATAAATGTGAATCATGAAAGTGAGCCATCTGGGGACTAGAGATACAGCTTAACAGACTGGAAGCACACACTTTGTATGCTGGAGGTCTGGATTTGATACATAGAACTATATGGTCTCCTGAGCACTGCCCATAGTAGCCTTGGAGCACCTACAAGTGTAGCCCAAAATCCAAAACAAACAAAAAGTTGAGACACATTTGTATTCTTTTTAATTTCCTAGTGACCATAGGCTTAAAAACAAAAGGAAAAGGAAGCTATTTTAATGACCATGAAGAAGACTGTACAATCCAGGGCCAGAGTGATAGCACACCGGGTAGGGCGTTTGCCTTGTTCACGGCTGACCGGGTTCGATCCCCGGCATTCCATATGATCCCCTGAGTACCGCCAGGTGCTATTCCTGAATGCAGAGCCAGGAGTAAGCCCTGAGCATTGCCAGGTGTTACCCGAAAAGCCAAAAAAAAAAAAAAAGACTATACAATCCAGAAACCTTTATTCCATTAAATACTGAGAACTGGGGGATACATTTATCAAATATATCCCCAGTTAGCAAGTAAGCAAGACTTTGTATAATTCATATGGACCCATATTTTCCACTTGCCCACCCCACTTGTTCTAATAACACCAAGAAAACAGTTGACTTATCACCAGCAACTTAAAAATTGCCTTTTTCATAGTCTATATATTCATATGCTTTGAGATTTATTCCTGGCCTTTCAACTCAGATCGTAATTTATTATTTCAGGTTAGTATTAATCCTCTTATTTCCTAAAATCATACTATCTTACTTGCTGAAGCTTCCTCAGCTCCTGTGGTAGGCAGAATTATAGAATGGCCGCCAAGATCCCTGCACCCTAGTTTGATATATATTCTCCTTACAGTCTCTGTGATGACCACCCCATGGTAAGGTCATATTATTTGGCACAGTTGAATTTAAGTCCAGGAGACTACTTTGGAGACACATGATCAAATTAGGTGAGACCAGGGGAGAACAGAGGTTTTCCTGGAAGTAGACCCCAAATGGAAAAGGGAATAACATGAGGAAGATTCTCTATTGCTGACCTGGAGAATGACTGTGTGTGGGTAGGTGGCAGTGGAGGGTGGATGAGAAATGTGTGGTCATTAACAAAAGAGGGTTCCTGGACCAACAAACTCTGACTGACATTCAGGTAATAAATGGGTCCTTGGGCCAGAGAGAACTTAGCACAGGGGTAAGACATTTTCCAACTCCCTAGAATCTGGGGCCGGAGCGATAGCACAGTGGGTAGGGCCTTGCATGCGGCTAACCTGGGTTCGATTCCCGTCATCCCATATGGTCCCCCAAGCACCGCCAGGAGTAATTCTTGAGTGCTGAGCCAGAAGTAACCCCTGAGCATTGCCAGGTGTGATCCTCAAAAAAAATTTTTTTTAAAAAACCCAACTCCTTAGAATCACAAATAGTCCCTCCAGCACCAACAGGAGTGATCCCTGAGCATCCAGCCAGGAGTACACCCAGAGCACTACCAGGTATAGTCCATATCCTGCCCCTAACCAATATGAAACGGGGGTCCTCAATTCTACAACAGTAGAGTTAAACTCAGCTAATGGTGTGAGTGGGGGTCTGAAGCTGGATGTCAGCTTCCTCAGCCTGAGCCAAGGATCTGTCCCAGTGCCTAGATGTCTCTCCTCAATAGCCAAGCGCTGCTCAACTTGTGGTAACTTGTCATGCAGCAAGAGAAGCTTAACATACCCTTTATATCTACTATTTTTATATTTTCCTGACAAACTATAATCAACTTCTCTAAATTTGAAAGAATATGCCGATAGTATTTTTATTGTTAATGCCTTATACTTAGATACAAGAGAAATATTTTATATTTAACTAATGGAAATTGATGCATTTAATGTTGAATATTCCTGTCCAAGAACTTTTCCCCATTTTTTAAAAAATTCTTCATTGGCATTTGGAAGTTTCCTCTACTGCATGGTCCTTGCACAATTTCCTTTCAAATTTGTTCCGGACAGTTTATTTTTATGTTCCTATTGTACGTGAGGTATTTCTTTCATCACATTTTTAAAGTGACTATTGTTTCATGTAATTAGATTATTAATTTCCTAATGTTAACTCTGTACTAAGCTTTTTAAATAAATTTTATTTGTAATAGATTTCTAGCTGAATCTCTTGGAGTTTTTAAGGTAAATAATAATAAGTTCAAAACCGGTAATTTTATTTCTTACTTTCAAGTTTTTAATGTCTCTGATTTTTTCCATCTTACTTAATTATGTTACCTAGTGTTTCCAATACATTGTGAAATAATGATGGTAACAATTCCTACTATTGTCTATTTCCTGGCTTTAAAATACTGTTCTTTTATTATGGAATTTTACATCAATAATCATAGGTGTGGTCAGGCTACAGTTTTATTTTATCTTTGAGGGCGTGGTCACACCTGGTGGTGTTCAGGGGCTATTCCCAGCTCTGTTGACCTTCTTGGATCTCTCTGAGCTCACTAACATATGAGGTGTTAGGGATTTGAATCAGGCATAGGCAAGTTCCTCACCTCTTGTATTATCTCTCAAGCTGTGATTTCTATGCCATTTTTAAAATTAGGTTTCCATACCAATATTGAACTCACTACATAAAAATGTATCTTGGAACTTTTTTTTCTTTATTCTAAATAGCATTAAAGCTACTGATTCCTTAAAATTTTCCTGATAAAATTTTCTCAGGAAAATTTTAAAAGCATTTGCCTGAGAAATTATGTTTTTTGCTATTGGGCATTAGTCAATAAGATTTTCTAATTCCCTCATGCTTATATTTTATTTCAGTTATGACAAATTTTGAAGATACAAATATATGTGTGTATATATATCTGTTGCAGTACACTGTTGCCCAGAGCCTCTGCATCTTGCCTGGAGTTTCCTCCTGCAGGCCACTTTGTAGATAGGAGGACAGTTTGAATGTGGCTATATATCTTACCATGTATTCTATGTTAGCTGGTATAAATATTTTCTCTCATGCTGCCACAATCATCATGGGACTATCTAGATCTTACAAGTATATTTACCTGGCCACGTTGGATCTCTAAGTAATTATACCAGAGAGAAAAGCTGTTTACTTCCAAGCAAGCACACGTGGCTTTCTAATAAGTCTAAAGGCTAATACTACAACTATAAAGTAAAGATGAGACTCTTGTGATGGCTTGGAGAAATTCATACCTGGCTATGGAATATCCATTGGTATAGATGCATGCCTTATATTCTGAGATAAAGTTCATCTCAGATGCCCCTACTCCACTCCACCCTACAGGGGCACTTCCAAGGCAGATCTCAAAGGACCTAGGTGAGGTCCTGGGAGAAGTTACCTGAGGGAATTGACCCAAACTGCTACCCGTTGGTGTGGGCTGTCTGTGTTGCAGGGATATAAAAACTGTAGCCTGCTTTCTTCCGCTCTTTTGTTCCCTTTGCCTTTTTGCCCTCTCCTCTCTGTTCTCCTCCCCTGTGAGGCCTTAACATGTGGCAGCCATCTTGGTCTAGGGTTCTGAACCTACACCTGGCAGGGACCCAGCCAGGAACCCTTAGTCCAGGGTTTTCCTGTTACAGGATTGTATACCAGAACCTGTGAGAGTAAAGCCTTTTGAAACTTTGCTGGATTCTCGCGTCTTTGTCCGGTCCGCCAATCCCCTGACCCTGCTCCCAGATTTTTTGGGGTATCCAGTGTACCCCAGCATATATCTAACTGTAAAATATATTAAAAATAAACAAATTTATATATATTACAAATAAAACAAGATGGTTTTATTTAAAGAAATTTACTTAGAAAAATATGAGAGAGAAAAAGAAATGTGTACAAGAGAGAACATGACTGGGTCAGAGTACAAGCAGGTAGGGCATTTGCCTTGCATGCAGCCAAAACAGGGTTCAACCACTGGGTCTTGCCTAAAGCACCCTCTACCCCCTAAAAAAAGTTACCAAACTTCTTCTCCCTCAATCAATCAACCATTGATCCTGCTGGGGACATCTAAAGTCCCACATCTCACAACTGTGAGAAATAGTGTGGACTTGGTGAAGCTGACATAATGGAAGGATGGGAAGGTACATACACATGACAGGATTGGGCCTTGAGTTAACCAATACTGGAATAACCACACCCTTGGGTTTAGTGCTATATGCCATGTATTCCTTATGGATTAGGCTTTCTAGACTGGCTTTTATATTATCTACATCCAAGATAACCCCTCCCAACCCCCAAATAGTAGCCTTGAATACAGTGGAGCTCCTGAGTGGTTCTGAAGGGCTAATGATACCATCTGGGTAGTTTCTTTTAAGAGAAGGGACTCAAATGGGACACTGCAGGAGGGTTTCAGGATTGAGGGGAAAGGCTGGAGAGCACTTCAGGGAGTGAGTCAGGGAAGAATGGTAAATTCAGTTACAGGACATGTGAGGTAAACCTACCAGCCTGGAACTTTGACTGGACCTTCTGAAATGGGAAGAGCTAAATGACCATGAGAAATAACTGAATTGCTAGAACACAGTTCCTAGGAGATCCTGCCCCCCAAAAAACCTGGAATCTCCCCCATCAGACTGTCTCCACAGTATAGAGTAACCAGGTCCTGATCATGATAAGGTACTGAAGATCTGGGCACAGACCGTGTTGGGGCTCCAGATACTGGTGGTGGACATGCTCAGAGAACAGGGAGTTAAGAAGAATCATTAAAGTCTGCTGGGGAATGGATCAGGTGGCAGCAAGAGGCCAACCAAAGGATGGTATCAATCGCTGCCAAGCAGTAGGATGCAGGCCCTGGCGAGGGCAGCAATGCTGTGCAACCATCCTCTCTTGAGCCATATGGTGAAAGGACAAATTTATGCCATTTGGCTAGTGGGGCCTATTTGTTCTAGGGACCACAAGACCTACTTTTACAGGGGAAGTGAGGAAGTGGGTGAGACCAGATAGACTAGATGATTCAATTCATCATTTGAAATCTCATTGACATGGTGATAGCCAGTTAGACAACAGAAACTGCAAAGGGTGGGCTAGGTAAGACATAAACACAGCCTTAGCTCTGCAGACAGAGTTTGGACAACATATTCATATCTGAAGCAATGGACACTATCAGAGGAAAAAGACAGCAAAGGCAGATGGGTGGCTGGCAACTAGCAACTGGTAACTTGATTTCAAACAAGTAGCCAAGGATGCAGGAAAGCAGTCTGGGCAGAGTGGTGAGAGAGGTAAGTGGTACATGGGAACACTGGCCAATTGTGTATATTGTTGTACCCAGCTTCTGATGCAGAGATTCCTATTTCCTGCAGCTGCTGCAGCCCACAGAGATACACTTACATGAGCTAGTAAATAAAAAGGACTGAAAAAACACAGATCTTTGGTGGTCCATGTGCTAATCTTACAGTCCCCAGGAAGAGAAGTTAGTGATGCTCTGCTTTAGTGGGGATTGTGTGTGTGTGTGTGTTAGGAACCTCTATTTGAGCTTTTTTTATTCCTGGCTCTGCACTCAGGAATTACTCCTGGCAGTGCTCAGGAGACCATATAGGATGCCAGGGATCAAAACTAGGTCAGCTGCCTGCCAGGCAAATGCTCTGTCCTCTGTACAATCACTCCAACCCCTATTTGAGATTCTTTAACTATGGGTGAAAGTGTGTCTTAAACTGTATTTGATTAAAAAGACACATTATCTTTATGGAGAGACTCACAGACATGGGGCAGAGCTGCTACTGGCTCTCCCTATGCCCAGCCGCTACGAGGTACCGGGAGAGATGGCAGGTTCTAGCCCTGGACCGCCACCCCAGCAGAGCCTCGCAACAAGCCAGATGACCCCCCCACTCCATGACAGCCTCCATTTTCCACATCCGGACTTCCCCTAGTCAGAACTTCACCCAGCAGACCAGCCTATCACAGCGCGGCTCATCAATAAATGCTAGATTTAGAGATGACTACAAGAGTATGCTACCTGCAAAGCAGAGCCTGGCAAGCTACCCGTGTCGTATTTGATATGCCAAATACCAGTAACAATTATATACCTCATTCCCATGACCTGATGGAATGGTTTGAGGCTCTTTATGTTCCTGGAGCAAGCAGGTGCCCTTGGACTCTACTTGCATGAGACAGGACATATGGAGATGTTACTGGTGCCCACTCGAGCAAATCGATGATGAATGGGAAGACAGTGATACAGTGATAACTATGGGTTCCTGGACCTAACTCCCAGTAGCTATGTGAGTACTGAGGCACATCCCCATACCAATAAGCAAGATGTGGGTGAAGAATTCACAGGTGGAGAACTCAGCCCACCAGTCTTCCACTGAACTCATGCCATCTATGAGCCTCAGGCATAACTGTGTCCTGACCTATCAGTTATAGATCAGAGGGACCCACGACCCCCTTATCAAGTGCCCTTTGTGAGCCCAACTGATTATCTGTGCTTCTGACTCACTCGCCACCATCTTTGACTTGATTAATTTGCAAGAATGACTCAGAATTCAGGGAACCCTTTTTCCCTAGAGCACTGATTCTGTACAATGGAGACTTAAAGATATGAATTAATAGCTGGACAAGAGAGATAAAGATAGTGAGGTATGGGGGTGGGGTATGAGAGATGAAGAGTTTCCAACACCTTCTGCAAGTGGCGTATTCTCCTCCCAAGTCTTCATGTTCACCAACACACTCGCCAAAGTCTTTTTGGCTTTTATAGGGGCTTTATCATATCAGTATGGCTGATGATCTTACTCACCATTAGCAGCTAAGCTAGATCTCCAGCCTCTCAGGCTCCCCAGGTCAGCTGGCTGAGACTAAAATTTTCACACTCTTCAAGCTGATTTTCCTGACCACCAACTCTCGTCCTTAGGTGTTTTTCAAAAAATTATTTCATTAACTTAACAAGAGATGCCTTTATCATAACCAGCACTTGGGAAATTCTTAGGGCACTCTGAGCCAGGAACTGTGCAGAATTACCAAATAAGTATGAGAAATATATTTCTTACAGATCACAACATTGTAGAGCAAATATAAAACTTTGTGGGATTAAACAATTAAAGACTAGCTATGAAATAATGAAAAAACCATACATAAGACAAGCATGGTACTATTTGTCTTAATTTTTCTAAAACTATTTATGATAGCTATGACCCATGTCCTTACACTTCAATTACATCCCCTAAGAGAAAACTTGTCAGTCTCGGACATAGACTCTTTCTAGTTCTTTAACTTCTCAATGTTGGCCTTCTTTGACTTCCTTTTCTCGTCTTTTACTATGCTTTAAGACCTTTTTGAAGCTTACCTTCCTTCATATTCCATTTATTTTTCAATAGTCTTAGCTTCAGCTACCAACAGTCAGTTGCAGTCTTTGATCAGATTTCTTCCCATTCAGAGCCTGAGGCAAGAATTAAGTACCAGTGGACTCTGTGGGAAGTGAGGCAGGATGTGAAACAAATGTAAGACCACAAATTACTAAAGATGTCACTGCCTTCACACTGAAGAGTGAAGTGGCCAACAGGTTCAGAGCAAGTTTGTCTGCTTGATCTAACAGATGCTTCTAAACCTGCTATGTGGACGCTCTATGCCTTCTTCATTGAATAGAGTATTTTTTCATCAGTCAGCTATTATCCCTTGGTACAACAATTACTCCATGGGAGTTAGAATCAACTGGCTATTTCAGTGGTGGTGGGGAAAGCTAGAGTCTACAGTATGTCACCATGTCATGCTTTGGCCTACTGTATGTGTGCAGTCATAGAGGATTTGAAACAAATGCAATAAAATTCAGTCAACTGGAGATAACTCTATTTGGGGCAGAACAGTGGATGAAGACACCTAACGGCCAATGGTGCCAAGAGAAAGTAAGGTGGTCAATAATTTCTGCATGGCTCAAATAACTGGTAACTCCCCATCTAAATCTGTGCCTTCATTTCCCTTCACCCCCAGATGCATATCTCCAGTGGGAGGACACCATCATAACTTAAATCAATGTGTCCAAAACCTAATTACTTAATTTATTCCTTCCACCATAACATGCTTCTCTACCATATTCCTTAACCCACAGAAAGGTGTCACTAGTCATTCAAGCAAAAAACAGGAAGTTTCTTCTCCCTCTCTTCTCTAGCCATCAAATACTCTATTGTTATCTCCCTTATTAAATTTGAGCTAACCAGTTGTTCCCCTTTTCCATTATATAGGTACAACATGTAAAATAATGTGCAGTGGTGAGAGTGCTGATAATGGTAACATAGGACAACTAAAGCTAAATCTTCTGCCTTGCAAGCATGAGGCTGTGGGTTCAATCTCTGGTGCTGGTGCCACCCACAAGCACCAAACACAATCCTGGCAGAACTGTTTATGTCTGGAAGTGCTATTTCTGGAAAACTCTATCTCTGAAAATAATTTTTTGGCTGCCCACAGCCAAGCATATGTGAGCACCACAACAAAAGTGTGTGTACAAGCATGACAACCAAGTGTGCATGCAATCCCAGTCTTTTCAGCAACACCAGCTGAGGGAAGGGAAGAGGAAAGTAAATAAGTAAAATAATGTCCAGGACTTAGCAGACACGATCAATCCTCAACTAGATTGTTGACCAAGACTGACTGATATTGGTGCCATTATGTTTGCTCCATCTAAGTCATTCTCCACACTCCCCAATTTTCTTTTGAAAATATAAACCTTACTAGATCCCACTGTATATAAACATTTAGCATTTCCCCAGTGACATTTAGAATTAAGTCCCACTTTGAAATGAGACATAAAATAGTTTTCACAAGCTGACCTTTGCCTATGGCTTCAGCCTTGGCTTTCCCCCAATTTTCATACAGTGCTTTAGTCCAACAAAATGTTTTTATTTCTTAACACACAACCTCTCTCATAGCTTTTCTCCTGTTTTGTGACCATTCTCCTTGGGAATAATACGTCCCGATTATACCACTTCACACTGCAACAATGCAACTCGGATGTGAGCTCTTGAAAGAGGTCTTTGCAGATGACCTGTGTCAATGTCCCCATAATCTCTGTTCACTTAACGGTTTCTTTGAATACATAATTTTTTCTTTGAATGGTTTTTTTTAATATTTCCTTTAAGATAATTCCTATTTTGCGGCCTGTTTAAGAAACAAGTTACTACTCACAGATTACAAAATTATTTTATAATACTATGTTCTAGAAAGTTAGCTATTAATTTTTCACATTTAGATCTATAAGTTGACTTTTGTGCATTGTTCAAGGTAGGGGCCACATTTTTCCTTAAATGTATATTCAATTGACCCAGCATAGTGTCAATTGTCCTGACAAGAAAACATACTTGTCCTCACTGCACTGCTGGTATATTTGTTGAAAAATCAACAAATAGGGACTGGAGCAATAGGACAGCAGGGAGGGCTTGCTTTGCATGCAGGGACTCCATTGACTTACATGCAGTTAACCCAAGTTTGATTCCTGTCATTCTATATGGTTACCTAGGCTCACCAAGAGTGATTTCTGAGCACAGAGTCAGGCAGGAGTAAGCCTTTGAGCACTGCCAGTGTGACCTTCCCCACCCCAAAGGAAGGTATGAAAGAAAAGGTAGGTAGGTAGGTAGGTAGGTAGGTAGGTAGGAAGGAAGGAAGGAAGGAAGGAAGGAAGGAAGGAAGGAAGGAAGAAGGAAGGAAGGAAGGAAGGAAGGAAGGAAGGAAGGAAGGAAGGAAGGAAGGAAGGAAGGAAGGAAGGAAGGAAGGAAGGAAGGAAGGAAGGAAGGAAGGAAGGAAGGAAGGAAGGAAGGAAGGAAGGAAGGAAGGAAGGAAGGAAGGAAGGAAGGAAGGAAGGAAGGAAGGAAGGAAGGAAGGAAGGAAGGGAGGGAGGGAGGGAGGGAGGGAGGGAAGAAGAAAGAAAAAGAAAAAGGGAAATGAAAAAGGAAAGGAAAGGGAAAGGGGAAGGAAAGGAAAGGAAAAAGGAAAGGAAAAGAAAGGAAAGGGAAAAGGAAAAGAAAAAAAAACCAACAAATATTCCTGGATCTGGACTCTTCCTTTTGTTTCACTGGTTTATCTATACTTGAATCTATAACATTTTGTTTAAATTACTGCAGCTCAGAATAAGTCCAATAAGATTGATAGTGATAAGGAAATGTTTCTGTTCTTTAAGATACTTTGTGCTGCTCTTGGCATTTTGCCCTTCCATGTATTTTTCAATGAGCTTGTTAGCTTCCTCAAAAAATACTTGGCTTTTGCTTGGAATTGTACTTTATTCTCTCAGAGATCCAATCTCCTCCAACCCTGGCTGCCCCACCATTTCTCCATGATGTCAAACAGCTGTGTTTTTCAGGACAGCTTTTATGGTTGTTCTTGACAGAAGGGTCATCTGATACCAGCCACTCCCTGTGGCCAGAAGCAGAAACCCTCTGCAAAACCTTCCAGACACAATTCTATTGAAAACAGAAAGAAATGTTTAAGAAGTCTACAACGCAAACATAGACTCTGCAGTCACTTAAGATAAACTTAAAATCTTGCCTATGAAACAGAATCTATTTGACTGCAATTGAAAGAAGACATGACCCAAACTAGGTTAAACAAAAACATTTTATTGGCTCGCTAACTGAACATTTCAGGAGGAAGATCACTGCCTGTAAGATTTCAAACAAAGTTTATGAGGATCCAATTTTATCTCAGTTTGTCTGCTCTACTTCATCTTGAACATTAAAGTCATTTTCAAACAAATTCATGACTATACAATACAGCAACTGCCAAAGCTACACCACTTTCCTGGTCCCCCCACCCCCTGCAGAAAATTAAGATTAGTCCTGCTGTATTGGGGAAATTCTCATGGATTCTACTTGGTCATTGCCATACCTAAAACCAATCATTTTAGTCAGGGAAATCAGATAGATTGATTAGCTTAAGCCAGATCAATTTTCTGACTTCTGAATCAGTATAGATTCAGCTCTTCCAGATAGCTATCTGCTGATAAAGGAATTAGTGGTGATTTCCTAACAGGAAGTTAGCATGTAGTTACAGGAGAAAGGTGAGCAGCTGATGGACAACTAAAAGAGCAAATGCCTACATCACTGCCAAGTTCGGTTGCTAAATCCACATTACCTAAAAAGTTCTTGGAAGACCATAATCTTTCTTTTTCGTTTTTGTTAATTTTAAAGGAATTTTATTGAGACATCGTTTAAAGTTGTTCATTATGGTTGTTACTGGCTACAGTTCAACACCATCCCATCACCTATATCCCTTCCCTCCACCAAATCCCAGGCCCACCCACCTCCGAATGCCCTCTGCAGTCATATAACTTTCTAAAATTTTTAATTTTTTTACCACCTGATATACAATAAAAGATATACATAAAAGGCAGCACCCGCCCTCCACCGGCCCATCCCAAATAAATATAAATCCTCCCCCCAGCCCCTCCACAAAACTCCGGCCCTCCCCCCCCAGCCCTGCTTGTTCTTATTTCTTTCCTTTCTCTCTCTTTCTCTTCGACTATAACAACATCTATCCTTTCCTCATTAGCTCAGTCTGTTTATACCCCTCGACAATATAGCACCCTGTTCCATTTTCTGTCTTTCCTAAACCTGACTCCCCACGTTATAATTCACCTTGACCTCCGTCTTATCAATGACATATTTAGCCATGCAAATAAAGCAGTCTATCGTCTCTCCCCCCACAATCCCCCCCCACACACCTTTTCCATTTTTTTTCCCAGATTCCCAGGAGTGGTATGCTGGGCAAATGGGAGTCAAGTTCTAGTCTTTGGAGAAAGTCCATATTTTCCGAAAGGTACCACCCCCCCCTTCCCCCACCACGCCAGCCTTTTGTTCTTGTCTTTAATATACTCTTGGTTATATCTCTTTGTTTTGATTTGATCTCTATGTAGTGGATGAGCATTTTTTTTTTGCCCCATTC
This sequence comes from Cryptotis parvus, assembly GCA_021461705.1. Lineage (NCBI taxonomy): Eukaryota > Metazoa > Chordata > Mammalia > Eulipotyphla > Soricidae > Cryptotis > Cryptotis parvus. The sequence goes on from JAJIBD010034035.1 coordinate 46,731, forward strand.
TTCCTGCTGAGTTTCTGTTCATTTCTTGCCCATTTTTGATGGGTTGTTTGTTTTCTTCTTGTAAAGTTCTACCAGCCTGATATCCGATATAACCCTTCGATTTTGTGAATATTCTTCCCCATCTTGGACTGCTTTGATCAGTCACTGTTTCTTTTGAGTGCAGACTTTTTATTCGAGTCCCTATGTTTATCTTTTTTCTAGTTTAGGATGTTTCACCTTGAAATGCCTTGCTTCAATTGGAGGTTTTCCATTCCATACTGAGCTATAGAGATCTTTAATCCTTTTATCTGATTTTGCGGGAGACACTGCCAAATTCATTTCCCCAGTTTCCCAACACCACGTGAGAGGCTTTCCTACTCATTAGACTCGCACCTTTATCAAATTAATATGTTTAGGTTGGGTGTCAGGATACTCAATTCTATCCATAGGTCCACAGTCTGTTTTTATTCCAATACCATCTGTTTTAATTACTACTGCCTTGTAGTACAGTTTGAAGTTGGGAAGGGAGCCTCCCTCTTCTTTTTCGGAGTATACTTGGGGTTCCACAATCGAGCGTTTGCAATTTCTTTGAAGAATGCACAATCCCGGACTGCATAATCTGTACAGACCTAGGAGTATACCATTTTGACAATTTGATTCCCCCACCAGAACAGGGACGTTTCCATTCTTTTCCGGCAGTGCTTCTTTACAGGAAGACCATAATCTTTCTGCTCTGCTTTTCTAAGACCATTTCCATGTTCCTGCTTCTGTGACTCTGACCTCTTTTCCTTTCCCATTGCCATGTATTTATATAGTTTGCATTTCAAGACCCACACACAACTCTTCCAACCTTGGCATATCCCTGCTCATGTATTCTCTTTCTCCTATTACTGGGTGTCTCAGCAAGGGTTGAGGCAGGACAAAGCTGGGATGGATTTTACTCCCTCATTGTCAACATTTTACTTTTCTTTCTCCTCTGGAGGACTAGAACCAGAAGCTCAAGATTATCTTCTTAACTACCATGTACTGCTGTAATTCTGAAAATGTCAGTCAGGTGCATATGGGGGCACTTTCTGTTTGCTCACTTAAGGGAGGTAGATTTCCAGGAGGGCACTGAGTAATTTTTTTTCCAAAAAGAAGGCAGTTGGTCAAATAAGTTTGGCAGATTCTATGCTAAAGAACTTTGAAAATATGGAGGATTTTCCTGCCAAGTCTTTCTATGATTGTGAAGGCTTGAAATAAATAGTTTAAACATGTTTGATTGACTCCAAAACTCTAAAGAGATGCTGAATTGTAGTTGGGCCCCAATAGATCACTATAAAGCCCTTGTTTGCCTCAACTACTGTTTGTGTGTGTTTGTGTATAATACTTGTCAAGTGTTTCCACCCTAGGGAATAAATACATGAAAGTCTCACTGATGTTCTCAGACCTAATCCGCTTACATGTTGTAGAAGTTGCCCTGAATTGATCAGAGATAGTCAAGGACCTCTGACTCCTTGACTCCTGCAAATTGCCGTATGGTTCCTAGTTCTGCTACTCCACTGAACAGTTTTAACTCCCCACTCCATTGCCCTGATAGCACTTGGGGCCAGAGATTCTGCCTCAAGTCATGGGTGCTAGGAAATGGCTGTACAGCAATTTTTCTAGAATTTTTTTTTCACATGCTATAAGAATAGGAGAAGCTAAGACTATATGGGGCAAGAAGTATGGTACTGGAGTTAAGGATCTTGCCTAGCATGCACAGACCCCAGTTCTATCCCAGTTCAGTCCCTCGAGCTCTGCCAGGAGTGATTCTTGAGCGCAAAGCCAGGTGTTAGTCCTTAGCACCCAAGGATTTGGCCCAAAAGCCAAAAAGTAGAATTAACAGTCACTTGTCTTCCCGTTGTTCATCAATTTGCTTGAGCAGGTGCCAGTTATGTCTCCATTCATTGGGAATGGTCCATTATTTTTACTGTTTTGGACATATCGAACACACCACGGATAGCTTGCCAGACTCTGCCGTGGCTCTGGGTTCATCCCAGGGGGCCCAGTCTTTTTCTATGTCAGACCATCAACCATCCAGGGCCCATGAAGCAGACCCTGTGTGTAGTCAAACCTGTCTCCCTGTCTGCCACCTGCCAATGCAGCCAGGCACTACAGCCACACCTGCAACACCTTGAGGGGCAGGAAAATTAACAGTAATAATAAATAAATAAACAAGAGTTTGAGAAGCCAAAATTACATAATCATGGAGGGTGCAGCTGCAGCAACCTCTGAAAACACAGGTTTTGACTGCACCCTGTGGGGAGGAAGAGGACAGTGTCTGAGCTGGGAGTGGAAATCTGATCTGGACATAGATCTGGACATCTGGCTATAGAATCATCTAGATATGGAATCACACTACACAGGTGCACAGCCCCAGGATGAACTCCCGAGACCAAAGCCCTCATGGTCTGAGCAAGTACAGAAGTTAGCACAGTGCCTAAATAGCATAGACGTTTGGTTGGACTGATGGTAGGATATGGGCAAGAGAAGAGAGAATTAAGAAATGCTTTGGACTGTAGATAGAAAAATCTGTGACACACAGAATATGAAGAACATGAAGGATTCAAAGAAGAGTCATTATGGCTTTGTTTCTAGGGAACCCACAGGCACAGGGATGCTGACAAATTAGGAGGCAGGGCCATGACTCATTGGTACAGGCCTCATATGTGTAAGATCCTGAGTTGACCTCCATCAATACCCTCCCCTCAAAACAGAGCTGGTTTTAGGGCAATGATTTAATGTATGACTTTAGGCTGAAGTAGTAGAAGATCAGTTTTAGAAACCTTATCAGAAATTTTGCAATGTAGTGTTTCTACAGAGTTTATCTGAATTCCTGATTGATTTCATCTATGAAAGTTAAGCCAATAGAATACTTTCTTTCTTTTTTTTCTTAAACAGAAAACTTCCTTTAAAAAGGTCGTATGGTCTCCAGTTACTTCCTCCTCCTTTTTCCTTACTAAAAGAAACTTGATTTTTGTCAGAGGCTACAGTCAGCCAGGCTCAGTTATGCACATTCCAGGCTTCCATGCCAGATGATCATAAAACAAACTGATGCAAATATTTCGTTCTTGGCTTTCTCTCTCCAGTTGTAATGTGGCTCTGGTGGCAGCCACAGGTGACATGAAGCTGGAAAGTACATGGCCAGAAGAGCAAATGGGCAGAAACCAGAGCAGGACAGAAATCTCTGCACTGAAAGTCACCACACCCAGCCCTGAGGGCTGTCCTTAGACTTCTTATTCAATATGAGAAATACAGCCTTTCATTTTGTTTGCTTTTGTGTTTCGCAGGTCTTTTTCACAACCAAAAGCACATCTCCCTGGATACCCTCATGGTCTTAACAATGACAAATGAGAGTTCAGAGCAGTAATACAGAAGGTCAGGTATTTTCCTTGCACGCAGCCAAGCTGGGTTTGATCCCTAGCACCCCATACCGTTTCCCAACCCCTCCAAGAGTGACCCCTGAGAGTAGAGCCAGGAATAAACTCTGTTGCCAGATGTGGCCCCAAAACAAAACAAACATAAAAGACAAATGACCTTTAATTTCAGAATGAGGTTGTGCGTTTTGCAAAAGTATAATTAAGAAAAAAAAAATCATTCACCTTCAGTTCAAAATAATAAGCACCAGCCCAATAAGCATGTCTATCATTTGAACAATCTCAAAGGTAGCCTTAGGGATCCTGTGAGATTAGTCACCAACCCAGCCTGTGGCCCTCTCATACTTCTTTTCTAACAGGAAGAGAATAGCATGTCCCAACTACTACTACTGCGCAGTTCAAGATGATATCTCCTACTCAGCGCTACCACCCTGACCCTAAAAATTATTATTTTGAACTGAAGGTGAATGTTTTTTTTTCTTGATTATACTTTTGCAAAAAATCACGTGTAAGTACTTTTATATCAAGTCGATGCACTCCAAATACATCTGCTTTATTGTGGAATTCTTTGACAACACACTCAAAGCATTCCTCTACAACAAAAATACGATTGCTGAGGGCAGATTGGAGGTACCAGGTCTCCACGCTCACATCAGACCCCTACTCAGCTATTATAACCGTGGGAGGGTTTTGTTCAAGTGAAAGCACATGACAAAAAAATGACTCTGCTGAGTCCTCCTCTGCCTCAGCCAATACTAACCACCTAACTGGTTAGACCATATGCCATTCTCCAAGAATGGTCTCTGTCTCTGTCTCTGGTTAGTTCAGTCTGATTTGGTTCCATCCCAAGCTTCCAACAGCCTCACCATCCTATAAAAACCTGATCCGTCATTTTTAACGATGAACTATGCTCCAGTTTTGTGACAGAGACCAACAGTATGGACCTGCTTTTCCTTTCTTCATTCTAGTCATGGAGCCATGTTCATAAAAATTGGCTGCATACTCCAGGGGGTGAGCATATGTGATGAAATCAAACTGTGTGGCATTTGCTCAAGGTCACTGCAGAGTCCTAGACACTGTGCAGCTGGCAGCAGAATGTGTCTCCTGGGGCCCAGGGTGGGAGATTTTCCCAGAGAGCACTGGGGCTGCCCAGGATGCTTGCCTCCCCTAGGACCCACCCTCCAAGCGGATGATCAGAGTCCAGCCAGCAGTAGGGTCTGCACACAGCTGGTCAGAGGTGTGTATTGCTGTATGCTGGCTGATTCAGGGGGGCTTCCACTCTGAATGAAGCAGCTTTCCATTCACAGTCACTTCTAAACTCTAAGGGTCTCTGGGCAGAGTCAATTAGCTTCTTCCTCCTTCATGAACATGCCTGGCTCACCAAGAGGGCACGAGTGAGTCTCACCCTGGAAGCCATGATGCTTATTTGACTGGGGTTCAGTCATTTATTTGATTTGACCCCAGTCATCAAATTGCCATAATCCTCAGTTGTCCCATTCAATATATGTGCCCTGGTACCTTGTAGGAGTCATTGGAGCATCAAAGGAGAGAAAGAATCAGAAAAGTTTTTGAACACCATGCAAGGCTTTGCAATGTCTGTTGTTACTATCAAATGAGTGTGGCCAATGTGAGAAATATTGCTTTGAATTACCCTTTAAAGTAGTTCATTGTATCCTAATGTATTTCTTCATTTTGCCCTCTTTTCTCTTTTAGAGTTCCAACAAAAATGGAATATTAAGAGTGCATGCAGAGAGAGCACTGAATATAAATGAGCTATGCAATGCTCTTGGGTGACTTTGGCATGGAAGCGCTACACCTATTAAAACACCCGAGCAGAGCTGCCACGTACTCCACTGATAACCCCAGCAGGCAACGACCTTGGCATCATTACAAGGGCAATATTTTCAAATGGATGAACTATTCCCGAACAAAGTGTCCAGTGTATTTGGAATAAACAGGCCTTTCATCAACCGAGCCGGGTGTTTTGTGGTTCTAATAACCTGACCCAGGTCCAGGTTCGAGTGGGGACTACCAGGAAGCAGCACCTTGGATCAGCCTGCCTGCCCTGGCACTTCCCTCCTTCACGACCAAATGGCACTCCAGAGAGCCAGCCTCCCTGCTCAAGATTTCCTGACTTCTCACCTGCACTTGTTCTACAGCAGAACCTAGGGGCTAACTGTTGCCCTCTTGGTCAGATTTCAGGGCATTCCTTCCAGTGGCAGAGTGTGGGTGGGAGGGATGGTGAGTCAACCCCTCCTCAGTGTCCCCCTAGAACCCTGAAAACTCCTAAGTAGGAGCCTATGCTGGACACTCATGTCTTACGCAACCACATGTCCATCAGGTCAAACTCTACGAAGTGGATACATCTCCCAGGACAGCCCCTAAGAGCCTACCCAATAAGCTTCTAATATAAGACCCTGATTTAAAAAATAATCCATAGTTCAAGCAAAGAAGAGTTTCTATGTGCATCAGAACTAAAGCACCCATGGAAAACCCTACTGGTTAAAGCAGGAGTCCCCAAGAGCACTTTATGCTTGGTGTCTTTATTCAGATGTGGTTTGATTTTGCTGTGGGGGGTGAGGGCAGAATTCCCAAGCAGTGGGTCTATCACCTCTGGGGGTCCCAGAAGCAGCCAGATGAGACTCGCCCACCACACTAGCCACCACCTTCGCTGTCCGGACACTGGGATACTACCTCACGACCAAATTAACAGAGCAAAACCAGTTCGGAGCCCAGGTAGGCGGCTCCCAGAAGTGGGAATCACTGGGAATTCATCAGATGGAGTCAGGAGTCGGCCCTTCCCCCATCCATTTTGTGGAGCCTGGTGGCCCCGCCCAGGAGCTGCCCTGGGGCCACCAGCCATAGCATGAAGAGCCTCACAAGCTGCTGGGGAAGCTGGAACTCGGCTGGGCCCCGGGCCCAGCTGACCATGGGGCCCCTGGGAGGGCAGATGGGTTTTGGGAGTGGGCCCATCACCTCTGGGGGTACCGGAAGCAGCCGGATGATACTCACCCACCACACTAGCCACGACCTTCGCTGTCCAGACGCTGGGATACTACCTCACGACCAGATTAACAGAGCAAAACCAGTTCGCGGCCGCACCGGTCCATTAAAATAGTGGAAACAGTAATGTCCTTTAATGCACTGCATTCCACGAAGAGCAGGAAAGTTTGGTGGGAGGGAGAGATAGAAAGGAGAGAAATGACATACAGAACCCGCCAAGTAGTTGAGGTGTGGGAGGGAGGAGGGAGGTGGTGACATTGATAATGGGAGATGGGTTTGGGTGGAGGGATGGGTGTTGGAACACTGTAGAACCAAAACTCTACATGAGCATCTTTCAATTGTATGTCTAAAATGGTGTAATAAAATTTGGGGGAAAAGAAAAAGAATTCCCAAGCAGTCTTCAATGGGCCCAGTCACCTCTCAGTGGTGCTTGGCCAACTGGGCCATTGATTCAATGTGAAAGCAGGAGGATGTGGTAGTAGGGTCCTGTGATGATGTGATTACCGAGGCCCACCCCCCCCCCAGAGACTACTACCAGGTGGGGGACATCACAGGGCTGCACCTAGCAATGCTTGGGGCTGGGTTTGTTGTACATTAGCATGAACCTTAATCCCTAAACATAAGCATGAGCTTTAATCCCTAAACAATCTCTCTAGCCCTCCCTCTACAAATGTTTATTGAGCATCTACCACATACCTTACTCTATGTTCTGGGGACTTGAAATAAACAAGACAAAGTCCCTAACTTCCTTACTTTCTGGTGGGAGTTGGCAAATAAGTTGAAAAATAATTAAATGCATAGCATTCCAGGAGAGACTAAAGGTTGCAATTATCAGGGAGTGTAAATGCAGGTGGATGGGAGCTCCGAGTAGGGAAGGCCATGCTCTTTTAGCCAATTTGCGTCTGAAGGAAATAAGAGAGTGTGAGCTATGGTTATCTGGGGTGAGGATATTCCAGATAAGAACAAGCCTGAAACAGCAAAGAAGATAGTAATACAGGAAGGGCGCCAGCTAAAGAAACAGATGAGATGGAGCCTGGAGGCCACAAGGAGCCAGCCTGGGGAGCACCTGAGAGGCAGTCTAAGGGGCTTGGTTTTCATTTTAAACAATCTGGGAAAATACTGTGGAGAGGAAGAGGTTGGAACAGAAAATGGAGATAATCTGATTTATGTTTCTAAAGCCCTTCCAGGCGTCCTCTTGAGAACGGAATGTAGGCAGGAAAAAATGTGAACAGGGAGAGTGTTTCGGGAGGGTGGATGGCCCACGATCTAATCAGGAGGTGAAGGTGGAATTTAGCTCATGACTGTAGCTAGGTAGAGATGGAGATCTGGATACTTTTAAAGTCTTTCTGTCTCTCTCTGTCTGTTCTCTCTCTCTCTCTCCTTTCCCTCCCCCTCCAGCTACAGTATAGTGAGACATGTGATTCCCTTGCATGCAGCCAACATGTGTTCAATCCCCAGCATTCCATATAGTCCACCTTAGAGTGCAGATTTAACAGGTGTGGCTAGGGTTGAAGAATTTGCATTTCTGAATGCAATTCGTTCAGAACCAGGAGTAATTGCTGAGTGCAGATCCAGGAGTAATCCCTGAGCACAGCTGGATATGGCCAAAAACAAACAAACAAAAAAAAACCCTCTTTCTCTCTTGATAAGAATGGTGAGTGGGGGAGCCCGGGTGATAGCACAATGGATAAGGTGGATATGGTACTTGCCTTGCACATGGTAAACCCAGATTTGATCTCTGTTACCCCATATGGTACTCTGAACCTGCCAGGAGTAAACCAGAGCACAGAGCAAGGAACAATCCTTGAGCACTGCCAGGTGTGGCCTTAAAAAAAAAAAAGATGTGGGAATTGAAAGAGTCAAGATTTTGGACCTAAGAGACTGGACAGATGGAAGGGGCTACATTTTATTAAAGGAGAAAATGGGGCTGACACACGATTAAGAGCATCAGTAATATGTCTGGGGTTATGTTGAGTATGAGGTGTCTATTAAATACTAAGTAGGCATGTCTAGAGGGAAAGACAGATGAGAAGATATGAACTCGGGAATTGACATTGCGAAAAAAAAACATGTAAAACCAAGAACAAAGGTGTTCCGAACAGAGCAGCACGAATGAAGAAGAGATCCAAGGACTGAGTGTTCCATGTGACTAAACCAATGACCACTAACTAGTAAAAAATATAAAGTAGGGGCCGGAGTGAAAGCCCAGTGGGTAGGGCAATTGCCTTGCATGCGGCCGGCCCATGCCGGCCCGGGTTCTATCCCCAGCATCCCAGATGGTCCCCGAGCACCGCCAGGAGTAATTCCTGAGCAAAGAGCCAGGAGTAACCCCTGAGCATCGCCGGGTGTGACCACAAAAAAGCAAAAAAAAAAAAAAAAAAGATATAAAGTAAACGCAGAAATTTTTTAGAAACACATGATATAAAGAGTAGGTTAAAAAAAATTCTCAAGCAGAGACGCTGGTCAATTTGCCAAAGTAGTCATCTATCCAACTTCTACCACCATGACCTTAGAAAGATCAGTTTTCAGAAAAAGCAGGAAAAAAAGGCTGAGAGAGGAATTTGAAAAGAAAAAGTAGAGAAATGGAGTAGTGCAGGGTTTGGGGTAAAGGAGGTGTCTGGGTCGTATAAAAACACCCCCCCCAAGTAAACCCCCTACCCCACCCTATACCCCCTCCAACAACTCTCCTAAAACTATAATTCTGATCTGTTTCTGCCTGCCCCTTCTCTCCCTAATTTCTCTTCTAACATCATAACCAAGGAAACCTACCCTCCCTCTGACGGAACGCCTCCTCCCTACCCAGCTAATCCAAAGTTCCTTTCGGATTTGTTTTCCTCTGATAATAAACCTGGAAAACACTATTCATCCATGGGAAAGGGAAAGTATGGAGAGGGAGCTCCCGGGGGACGGAAGTGGAGGGAAATGCTTGAGCCGGTGAGAGAAAGCAACCCAGCTTAGTGTTTCTTAAACGCTATAGTTCCTAAGAATCTCTTGGGAGAGGGCTTGGGGAACCAGCACAAAAGACTGACTGGAGTGTGTGAGCCCTGGGCTCCATAGTGGAATCACCAGTTCCCCAGGCACCTCCGGGAGCAATCCCTGAGTGCCACTGGGTGTAACCAAGATGAAGGAGGAGGAGAGGAAGGGGGGGAGAAGAGGAAGAAAAGAGGGAGGAGGAGGTGAAGAAGGATAATCTCATCATCCACCGTACTTGGAGAGCCAGGTGAGCTACAGATCTCTGGCCCCACCTTGGAGTGCAGTCTGAACAGGGTGGCTGGGGTTGGAGAATTTGCATTTCTGAAATTCTCCCAGATGAAGCTGATGCTGCCCTTGAAACTGAGACCCTTTGAGGACATTCAGGGTCTGAGAACTCTTTGAGGATTACTGATGGGAGCTCAAGAAATTCACCCCTGTAGTGGAGGGAAGACAAAGAGTGGATAAACGCAGGTGAGCCTGGGCCGGTGAGTAGCAGCGACTCAGCCAGGGTGACAGTTTGGTCAGGTAGGTACCATGAAGGGATGAAGGGAAGGCGCAGCGGGAAGTGGACAGCAATCGGATGGGCAGGAGGGGGCAATGGGAATCAGAGACTCTAGGTGGGTTAGGAGGGCAGCAAGGACTCCCAGGTGGTAGGGGCAGGAGCAGTGACAGGGGGTGGAGCTTAGCAAGAGGAAAGAATCTGCTGAAATCTGCTGAGAAGCTGGGAGGAGAATCAGGAGAGCAGCAGGACATGAGTGAGATTCCGGGCAAGGGCATGGAGATGGGCTTGAGTGACCAGGATCCTGTGGGCTGGCCAGACTGCAAAAGGAGAGGACTCAGAGGAAACGGAGGCAGAGCCTGTTTGTGAGAGAGAGAAATTGCCCAGGGTTATCATCAAGAGTGGTTGAAAGAGTCCTGGGAGCTATTTCTTTAGAGCCCTCCATCCAGAATCTGCTGCTCCAGGCAGGGGGAAAGTTCTGAAATAAAAACTCTGGGCCCCCAAGCCAGAGTTTCCCCATGAGCCTCCTAACACTAATTGCTAAATAAAGAGAAAACTAGCAGGGGGCTGCCCGGGAAAGGCTGAGGCAGAGCTGAAGCTGGAGGTCAGGTCACAGACGGACTCCGGAGAACTCTCCTTGGCAGCTTTTTCCATAGCTTTGTCTGAAGATTAGAGAATGAGGGTGAGATACTGAGGACCTGGGATACTGATGATTCATCCCAGTCCCCCAATGCTCATGAAATCTCATGCAGTTTATAGGGAGAGGCAGGCTGTTGGCTTATGTTTTTCATTCCCTGTTTAGTGACTTGCATGTTCTGGTGCAGAAAAGACTAAGGACAGACTTGCACTAGGGAAATGTTTGCTGTTGGTTTGGGAGGGGGGGGTTTCTGTTTTGGTTTTGCTCATGTAGCAGTGCTCAGGGGCTTTCTCCTGTCTCTGCACTCAGGGGTCACTCCTGGCGGGGCTCAGGGAACCATATGAGGTGCTGGGGATAATCAAACCCAGGACAGCTGCACTAGGAGACAAGTGCCTTCCCGCTGTCCTATCTCTCTGGCCTGGAATTTGGAAATCTCTAAGGAGTATCCCAGCACCAACAGCAAGGGCGAGACCAGAGGAGCCAGTGGGTCGGAATGGCAGATGTTTGGCCCTAAACACTGTGCAGAGAACAAGTCCCCTTTTGCTGGGAGCGGGGATGGAGCCCTCACTTGGCAGGAGCCCACTGCCTGCTTCTCAGCTGCCAGCACTGCTCTTCTCCCTGGTACTTAGGGAAGCAGGATCCTTTTTGTCCTTTCCACCTTTGCTCCAGTCCCCACCCAGGACCCCTGCCAGCAGGGCCTTTGGGCTCAGGATGCAGGAGGCAGCACAGGCTCAACTTTGAAAGCTGGTCTTGTTTCACCAAGCCAAGGGGCACACATGTTGTTGGAAGGGAAAAGTTGGAAACCATTAGCTCTGGAAGTGTTTGGTGGGGATCACACAGATGAAACCTGTGCTTGGGGCTAGCTGGGCTAAATTTTCTAAGAGGAGTGTGTTTTACTAACGCGAGTGGAAACCTCCCGGGTCACCTCTGGGCTCAAGCCATGACAAGCAATGAGCTTGGACCCTGCAGTGACTCCGGCCTGCTGCCCTGTCCTGTGGAGTAAACCCAGGGCACACAGTATCCTGGGCAGCAGGAGGAAGGGGCTTTGTGAGCTAGCTAGTCCCGTTTTCTCTTTGAGGCTAAAGCAGTAGGGAACTAGACAGCAAGAAAGGAGCAGTGTTCTACACAGAGTGATAAGGGTCATATATCAAAATAGATTAGCACAGCTGTCAAAAGTACTAATACCAACCTAGAACTGAGCATTAAATACAGGCAAAAAGATACACATGACAACCCTCTAATGTATGTTCTGTAATCCATAGTCTGGAAGGGAAGGAAAAGAGAAAAGAGAGAAAGGGAAAGAAATAAAGAACCTGCCATGGAGGTGGGCTGGGGAGGGGGAGGGAACCGGGGACATTGGTGGTGGGAGATGGGCACTGGTGGAGGGATGGGTGCTGGAACACTGTATGATCAAGACCCAAATATGAACATCTTTGTAATTGTATATCTCACAGCGGTATAGTAAAATACTTATTAAAAATAGATTAGCAACAAGGGTCTGAGAGTCAAAGCAGGGGTTAAGGCATTTGTCTTGCAAGAGGCCAAACCTGATTTTGATCCCTGGTACTGCATAGAGTCCTCTGAGCACCACTAGTAGTGATGCCTGAATGCAGAACCCAGGTGAGCCCTGAGCACTGCCAGGTACAGGCCAAACCCTACCCCATCCCCCCCAAAAAGAAAAATAAAAGCAACTAATCCACGTAACTATGACATAAATAAGAAGCGCATAAGAGCTTTATTGTTTTTGTGTGTCTGAGGCTGTGTGCAGGGAAGCTGGCTTGGCTGTCATTGAGAGGCTTGCAGGTGATTTACCTGTTTTCTCAGCTACATGATCTAAATTTTCTAAGAGGAGTATGTGTCACTAACTCAAGTGGCAGTCTCCCATGCAGCTTGTTTCACTGCCATCTTTTTTATTTTTGGTCCTGTTCTTGTGTTCAGGAGTTGGGGGATCATAGGTGGTGACAGCAAAGGAACCAGACTCAAGCACATGCAAGCCCAGCTCCCCACCCACGGCACCCTTTCCAGCCCAGACATTTGTTTCCTGGCTATGAAATGCTTCATTGGAAGGAAGTGTGTTCCCTTAGATGAGGAGGGGCCCCAATGTACCTAAGACCCCTCAGCACACAGACTGAGCCTCACCCACATCCCCTCAAAGTGGACATCCAGCCTGAGGCTGGGGAGGGAGGGTGACTAGGAGTCCAGGAAAGATCTGATGACCGGTGTTGGAGCCACCATTGGAGAGGTACGCCCTTGTCTTGTCCAGTGGTGGATATCAATCAGGAGCCCTGCAACCAAATGATTGGAACAGACAAAGAAGGTGGGAAGCAGTGGTGATCTCCGGGGACAAGGAGTCCACGTGCCCCTCATCAGTGGGGATGAGGGGTCCAGCTGACCATGTGAGTCAAGGGCTGCTGACCCCTGTTACACAGGGGCCTCCTCAACTAGGTTCTTTTTTTCTCTTATTTTTTTGGGCCACACCTGGCAATATTCATGGCTTACTCCTGGATTCCCTCTCAGGAATTACTCCTGGAGTTGCTCGGGGAACCATATGGGATGCCGGGAATCAAACCCAGGTCAGCCACATGGGAGGCAAGTACCTTACCTGCTGTACTATTGCTCTGGCCCCTTGTACATCTGTCACTTGGTCTGGGTGGACAGACTCGAATTCAGTACCCCATGTCTGTGTTCCCTTTGATCTCTGTAAGTGCACCAGGATTATGGATCCAGAATGCGGTCCTAAATAAAATGGGTAAGTGGATAAAACACATCTTGAGACTATTCCTGTATAGAGCAGCTGCTTCTCATGGGATACCCTCCCTTCCAAGCAGGGCCTGCTGTGGTGCTTTATTGCCCTGAGTCTCCTCTCACCTCTCAGGGTCCCTTTCCCAGAGGGCTCCCTAATCCAAGGGAGCCAGTGACCGATCTTTCACATGTCACAGCATGGACAGCATTGCAATTTATCAGAATTTGGACTTTGTTCTAGATAGAAATTATCTAAATAAATTCTAAAGACAGGAATTTGGAATTGCCTTATAGGGGACTGTGCTGGTAGAAGAGATTTAAGGAGTGGGGGTGGAAGGGGGTTAAGGTTACAAGTCTCCCTAAAATACTAATTACATTTATATTTACCGTTCTCCCTGCATTAACATACTCCTCGGAGACCTGGGCCCTACGAAAAGCAGGATGAGAATGCTATTCGGTCTCCCAGGGAGGAATCGAAAGAGCTATGCTTGGAATATCATGACCCACTCAAGTGAGAGAAGGAATCCGGAGTTCTGACCTCCGTCGCTATTCCAGAATCAGGGACGCTGTCTTACTTGCCAAGGCTTCAAAAATCAGATGGGCTGGACATATAATGCGATTTGGAGACAACCGCTGGACTAGAGCTGTTACCGACTGGATCCCACGGGATGTCAAAAGATCACGTGGCCGCCACCTACAAGATGGTCAGACTTTCTTGTCAAGACCCTGAAGGAACGGTTTGAGGCTCTTCATATTCCTGAATCAACCAGATGCCATTGGGCTACACTGGCACATGATAGGGTCCAATGGACTAATGTTTTACTGGCGCCCGCTCGAGCAAATCGATGAATAACAGGATTCAAGTGATTCAAGTGATCTCTGTCAGCAAGAATGTTGACTTACTGGAAGGTCAGGCCAATTTACAGCCTTTCGGGAACAACAAAAAAATAATCAAATGAAGATGGGTAAAAATGAAAAAGAGGCGAACGGAGAAAGAAAAGGGGGTAATCGAGGAATCAGTAGAATCAAAATTTGATTCTGAAAACTTTTCTCCCTATTCTTTCTTCGGCCTTTAACTAATGTCCTTATAAGGTATAAGATGATCTTTAGCTCCAAGACTTGCTTTGTGAACATTATCTTCTAGAAGAGAAGTTCTCAAAGTATGTTCCAGGGAATGCTAGTCGTCGGGGGTGGGGGAGGTCCCTGAGCTCAGCCCACATCCCTGGGCCCCTCACATGGACCTGTCCAGCCCCACTGGCTGAACGTAATGGCTGGGAGACATCTCTGGGCTCCTCTAAGGCCCTAGATCAAACAAAGATGAGAAATTACCTTTCACTGGAGCTAACAGCAAACAATAGGCGACATTTCTACCCTCTTGTAAGGATTCCTTCCCACCCTGGCCCAGCCCCAGAGAAACCTTTTAGTTCCCAGACCTTGGAAAGACACAACAGTGACTATAAAAATTCCTCCAATTTGAATGCTTCACAGTTGGGAATGAAGAGAATGCACACTTTTAAAAAGGAGCTTAAAATGCCTGTCAGAGCGAGAGCCTCGGAATTGCTGGCAGCTGCAGGCCAAGGTAGAGGCACCCAACATAAATGCTTTAGAGGCTAAATCGGGAATATTTGAATGTTTGGTTTTGCCTGTGCTTAAAAATGCCAGCAGCAGCTCTTGCTGCCAGATGTTGGAGAAGTTCTCTGTGGAGCTCATCGGTGAAGTTTTAGCTACATATTTGCCAGTGACCACTCATCAAAGGGACATGGCCACTTGTTTTCCTAAAACTTCTTCTCTGGAGGGAGTCCAGTGACTTTCCCTGTTAAGAGTTCCACTGAAGAAGTTCAAGTTAGGGACGCCAAGAAGAATTTTGCTGCAACTCAGAAAACTCGCTTTAGGGATTGTCACTGAAGAATGGGTGTCCAAGAACTGTAGCTTCCTAAGAGCTCTGCAAAAGAGTCCTTGGAGTAACTACTAAACTACCCTCTAATGTGGTATATTAATTATATATATATATATTAAAATCAATTAAGAATTGATTTTAGTTGCTAGTAAGAGAGAACTGACTGGGGTGACTCTAACACAAAGAAGAGGGTTGGTTCTTGTTTTTTTTTAAACCATGAGAAAGACACGGGTAATTGCTGGCATCAGTTCAGTGACTCAGAAATCTATTAGAATAAAGGAAAACAGGGCAGAGTCTTTGATTCCTTTATTCTTTGCTTTCTGGTCTCAGTATGGCTGTCACAGCTCCAGCCATTTCACCCACAACCCAGATAGGAGGCAGGTAGGAAGGAATGGCTTTCCCAGGAGTGCCATTCACCAATTTCTGTTTCTATCTTCTAAAAAGGCTAGAAACAGCTTTTTCACTGGATACACTGAAACTCTGTTAGAAAGAGAGAGAAAGTGGGTGCTGTTTGGCAAACCAGGAGTCTGTGTGTGGAACTTCCTAGAGAGATAAAATCAAACAAGAAATTGGGGCCAGAGAGATAATACAGAGGGGAGTGTACTTGCTTTGCATGTGGCCAACCCAACATCCAGCCCCAGCATCCCAGGAGCCTCTCCCACCAGCCCCACCAGAACAAATCCCTGAACATCACAGCCCCAAAATAGAAACAAGAAAAAAAGTTCTCGCCAGCATGATAGTTCTGTAAAAAGTGTTTTGGTTGGAGGGCGGGTGCTGGAACACTGTGTGACCGAAACCTCCAAACGTGAACAACGTTGTAATTGTATATCTCACGGTGGTATAATAAAATGTTAAAAATAAATAAATAAAAAATAAACAAATAAATAAATAAAACCTCAAAAGAAAATGCCAAGGGAAAAAAAAGTGTTTTGGAGTAAAAGGGAAGGGCCTTGGTTTACCCAAACTGACTTCCAGACCTTTCTTGATCTGAAACAGGTGATCTGGCTTCATCCCTGCAGGGTCCTTCATCTCAAGACTACTTGGTTGGGAAGAAGAGGATTCAGAAAACAGAAATATCGGGAAAGTGGTGGATTTATTTCTTGATCAGAAACCACCCACTCTTCAGGCAGCAACGAAAGATGCACTGACACCAGGAAGTGTGCGGCCACTCGGGTTGACAGAGCAAGGCAGGCAACAAATAAAGAGAATGTAGTTCTAAGTCTCCAGAATCCCACAGTGTCAGATTTGGGGCCACTCAGTACCCTGTGGTGCTCAGGGTCTTCTCCTGGCTTGATCCTCAGGGATCATTCCCAGTGGTGCTCCAGGAACTGCAGATGGTAGCAAGGGATCAAACCAGTGTCAACTGTGTATAAGGCAAACACCTTAATTACTGTGCTATCTCTCTGGCCCCAAGAATCTTGCCTTCTAGGCAACAAATCTCATAAGCTGGAACATCAGAGCGGTGGCCAGAGAGGGAATATTTGTGCCATTTCCCCTGCCCTCTGACCACACATTGGCCTCTAGCCCCCATGTGATGATAGAAGGTGCGGGTCTCTGGGATATGAGTAGGAAAACAGGCTGGCACCCACATGAATGGGATGAGAGCCCTTCTAATGCAGGCCCCTAGAGAGCTCACTCGGTCTTTTATGGGAAGCATCATAGACCACACAGTCTTCTACGAGCCAGGAATTTCTCACCCACACATATCAACTAAGACCGTGATTTTGGATTTCTGGGCATCCAGAACAGAGAGAACCAATACCAGTTGTCTGTCAAGTCCCCAACACTGCCACCACCACCACACACACACTTGCCACCATCTCTGGTATAAAAACTGAGACTGAGGCTTGGTGGAATTACTACAGGCCTGGGGCAGGACACTGGCCTTGCCGGCTTGATGCTCCAGATGTTTCAGACAGGAAACAAGAAGCTTCAGGGTTTGGGGGACAATCAAAGGGGAGAGTGGCTGTCCCCTCACCACACAGCAGGACTCCCTTGACCAGCAAGTTGGCTTGCCCCAACTCCCCAGAGCCACCAAAGATCCCAAACCAGAGGTCACCCTTGTGTTGTCAGCTCTTGAATCTATTGCATAAATCAGAGGTGGGCAGATCCAGCTAAACCCAGGGAAGAGTTCGATCCACAGAACTGCCAGAGTTGAGTCCCTAATCACAAACCAATGTTTACTGGGGAGAAGAACTCTAATCAACAGTGTGTGTGGGGTGGGCAAAAGGAAGGCGCTAGTCCATTCTGGAGTTTCTTCTCGGGCATTGTTGAGATGGGAACAAAGCCACCAGCATGACAACCACATTCTGTGGACTCTTGGGAGATGGCATCCGGGAAAGGCAGAAACAAGTACAGAGGTAGACCAGTGGCTGGTTTTTTTTTTCAACACTCTTCCATGCACCCAGCAGTTCCCCGATGTTCACAGACTTTACAATCACAATAAATTTCAGACCCAGCAACTGAAATCCTTCAATTGTTCCTCACTTTCTAGCACCCCCAGATCACACATCACATTGCTTAAGTGAGGACCCCAGAGGCCCCTTGCCCCCCCCCAAGCCCCACAAGGACTAATCCCTGAGCAACACAGCCCCAAAGCAAAAACACAGAAAAAATAATTCCCCTGGCATGATACTTTTGTAAAAATGTGTTTTGTAGTGAAAGGGCAGCATGTGGAAAAGCCTTGGTTCACCTGTGAAACTGACTGCCAGGCCCTTCTCGACTGAGACAGGAGACTTGGCTTCATCCCTGCAGGCCCACATGCCAGGTCATGCTCCGGGACACTAAGTGCAGCAGCAAGAGGCTATACTGCTCTTGTGCAAAGTTCACAGAACAACAGACGATCAACAAGAGACTTGGGGAGGCCATGTTAGATCCAGGGCCAAAGCCCGCTTTTCCAATGGATTATCAAACTATTTTTCTTTTTTGGCTTTTTGGGTCACACCTGGTGATGCTCAGGAGTTACTCCTGGTGGTGCTCCGGGGACCATATGCGATGCCAGGGATGGAAACCAGGTCTGCTGCGGCAAAGGTAAATGCCCTCCATGCTATTCTATTGCTCCAGCCCCATCAAATGGTTTATTTTCTCTGGCGCCATCTTCTAATTCTTTTTCTCCTCTCCCTTCTCTCTGTTGGTGGTAGTATGGCTATAACCAAGGCCCCACAATGCGTAGTTGGGGTGCTTGCTAAGGGTCATACCTTATGTTATGAAGGTCAGGTGGCAGGGCTTATGGGGTGGGGGCCACATTTCTTTCTTTGGGGTTCTCAAATATGTTCTTTGTTGCCAGAGGGGACATTATTTCATTGTGGTGCTCATACACCGCTGGCTGTGGTGCGGCTGAAAATAATTTATGGTGCCAACATTTCTGATAGCAAAGTCATCAGAATGGCATTTTATGGACTTGGAGGTACCAGACAGAGATTAAAATTGAGGCTTCATACCTGCAAGATGGCCCCCTTGGAGCCATTTCCCTTGGTGGGGGGGTGTTTGTCAACCATGTAAATGATCCCAGATATGCATGAACCATAAGTGGTTCCAGCCTTGCACCCGAAAGACTGTGGAAAGGAGTTGGTGTGGGAACACCCTGGGCAGGCCCCCAGCTTCACCATGTGACAATGAACCTGTCACGCCTTGATTTTCTCATTCATAAAATGGAGCCCATAAAAGTGTCTACTTGCAACACTGTGAGAATAAAATGAATGGACAAGCATAAACTGACTAGATCAGTGCCAGGGAGAGATGCCAGTTATCACTATTAAATAGCTAGCATACCTATAGTTGTACGAGTTTTTGCTGCTTTTATGACTTCACAAGGGCTCATCCATAAGGGGTTTCCCTGCAAGGATCCCCACATTTGCCCAGATCAGTTCTCAGCCATCCCTGGTCTTCAGCATCCCTCATTTGCTCCAAACTCTGAACCTTCCCACTCCAGCATCTTTTGCACAAAATAGGCCTCTGGCGCCTGGACAGGCACCAGCTCACTGGTGCCTCTGGCAGAGAAGGACAGAAGAATACCGAAGGTAGCCCAAAATTGAGGAAACCAAAGAGGTGCTTTCACATGGGGTCATTTTGGGGTTTGTTTGCATCTTCCTACAAGCCTCATGGAGCTGCTACCTCACGCCACTGGGATCTTATCCAAGGCTTTGGATCATGCCTACTTCTGTTTGAAAAGGAGTCTGCTCCTGAGGACTGGCTGGGGAAACCTGGCCCAGTCCCCCCGAATGATAGCATCAGGTTAAGTTCTGCCCTTGGGAGCCCAGCCCGGAGGTCTGGCCTCACCAGCATCATCAGCTACCAGGAAAAAGCTGCTCTGACAGTGATTCAAAAAAGAAGAAAGTTGATTCCACATCTGCTCTACCTCCCACAGCTGTGAAGGTCAAGAGAGAGGCACAGGTAGGGAGAATAAAAGCAAGAAAAGAAAATCACTCAGCATCCTTGCTGTTCACTTTGCCCACCCTGCCAGCACTGTAAATGTGTCTGTCTCGGGTGGACAGTTGGAAAATTGGAAGGACTCAGACAGCAGCTGGTGGGACAGTGGATAGGGGTCTGAAAGTCCCAGAAGGGTCTGCCTTTCACTTCAACCATAGCTTGAAAGGGTTTCTAGGTCCTGGGCCCACTCTTCATTTGTAAAATGTATTTTTGAGAAATGCAGTGTGGACCTCTGGGCATAGCAGAAGGTCCAGGTCATGTGTCAGAGAAGCGGCAAGATGAAGCAGGTCCCCAAAACCCACAGGCCTTCCAGCCTCAACTCTGTGACCTGGTCTTGCCTTAGTGTCCAGTATGGTCAGCCTCAACAGACCTCATGCATTAGAACCCATGGAGAGGATCATGTTGAGTGAAATTAGCCAGAAAGAGAGACAGATATAGAATGACTGCATTTATTTGCATGACATAAATATATATCTACATATTATGATACCAATATCCAAGGTCAGGCGAAACATGGATCAGGAGGTCTTGTCAAAGGTGGAAATTATCATAAACGTGTGGGAGTCAGAAGGTAGGTAAGACAGAATGGAACAGTGTGCTAATACTTGTCAAAAGTGCTGATACCAACTTAGAACTGAGCATTAAATACAGGCAAAATGATACACATGACAACCTCTTAATGTATATATTATAATCCACAATGTGGAAGGGAAGGAAAAGAGAAAGAGAGAGAAAGAGAGAGGGAGAGAGAGAATTAAGAAACCTGCCACAGAGGCAGGCTAGGGAGGGGGAGGGAATCGGGGACATTGATGGTGGGAAATGGGACTGGTGGAGGGATGGGTGCTGGAACAATGTATGACCAAAACCCCAAATATGAACATCTTATGATGTTTGTAACTGTATATCTCATGGTGGTATAATAAAATATTAAAAAAGAACCCATGGAGGACATGAGGGCCCAGGAAAGGTTCTTAAAATCAAATGTTACTGAGGTGTCACTTCAGGTTGTGCTCAAGGGTCATGTGTGGTGCCAGAGATTGAACCTGGGTTGACAACAAGCAAGGCAAGAGTTTTAGCCCCAGTATTACCCCTCCAGCCCCTCAACTGACCTTTTTAATGGTTTAGGACTCTGGACTCCAATTTCCACGTGAATTTGAAGGGAGGTTTCTTCATAACTAATGTTCAGACAGCAGAAGAGAAGGAGAAGGGAATCAACTCATTTTGGGAATAGCGGGTCATCTTCCACAGGTGAAAAACTCAGTCTCTCAAGATCACCCTCTCAGATGCCCATCACAAGTCTAGGTTGTGGACTGGCTTCCAGCCAACACTGTCCATCAGAAGCAACCAGGATCCCTTCCTCTAATTTGCTGGAACAGCTCACAGTTCTCAGAAAATAGCCCCCCTGCCTCTTGCTCACTAAATTATCAGCTATCACAAAGGCTAACTCAAGCATCAACTGGATGAAAGCAATACAAGGGGAAGGTCTGGGCAACAGGCACGTGTGTGGGTCATTCTCCCCAAATCTCCACATACTCACCTACCTAGAAATTCTCCAAAGCCCCCTCCTTCTTCTGCAGGGAGCATTACAGAGACCTAAAGCTACATCACTGGTCACTGAACTCAATCTCCAGGCCCCTCCTCTTTCCAAAGAACAGGAGGTGGGGAGGGAAGTTCCAAGCCCTCTCCTTCACTTTGTTCTTCTGCCACCCTGTCCCCTGCCTCAGATATCACCTTCACTAATGTGACAAGCAAAGCCTTTCTTTCTCGCAACTCTTCAGAACTCCTTAAGGCTTTGGGGAGCTATGGGTGAAGACCAAATTTATGCGAGAAATATTCTGGTCATTTGAATGACAAAATACTTCTACAAGTCTTCTAAGTCACACCCAGAATGGCAGTTAGCGTACCTCTAGATGTTCCTGTGATATCTGTAGAAAGCGCATCTCTGGAACCTGACCAGCTCATCATTTTCCCCAAGAGATAGACAAAGGATGGGCAAATTTATCCCTTATGAGGCTTCTTCATGCTCATGATTCATCATATGAAGAGTGAACTCCCAACTAAGCCAATCTCAGCTAGAGTTTGAGAAAAGTCTGGGCTTGTGGCTCAAATGGAGACTGTGTAATAATCACAGGTGCTGTGGGCAGCCCTGCCAGCTAGAGCCACAGAAGCTAGAGTGCAGAGAGAAGGAAAAGCAGAAGCAAGAGGGGCAGGGAGGTGCCAAGGGGAGTGACAGACTCTGCTCTAGCCTCCCAGATCTCATTTCTGGCTCCATCCTCAATGCCCGCCCACAGCTTCTGAGAGGTAGCCCTGTTTCCTTCTAACTCAGTGCCATTTTTTTTCAAATTGGATTTCTATTTTGTGTATCCACAAGAACTTCCACTAAAGCAGTAGTTCCCAGTTTACCAAATACTTTCAACATAGTTTTTGGTTGTATTTTGCTGCTTACATTTCTCCAGGCACAGCAGAGACTGGCAAGTTACCCGTGTTGTATTTGATATGCCAAATACCAGTAACAATTATAGACCTCATTCCGGAATGGATTGAGGCTCTTTATGTTCTTGGAGCAAGCAGATGCTCCTTGGGCCTCTACTAGCATGAGATAGGACATATGGAGATGTTACTGGGGCCCGCTCGAGCAAATCGATGATGAACGGGAAGACAGTGATAGTGATACATTTCTCCAGGAGAAAACAAAGAAGGTATCATCACCTGCATTTTCCGTCCCTTATGCCTAGGAGATGAGGCTCAAGGTTGCACAGGCAGGGAGGTAGGGCCTTGGCCCAGACCCAGCGCTGCCTCCACTCTCAACACTGAAGGTTTGATTCCAGAAAAGATGACTCTGGCCCCAAGGTGTACTCAAAGGTGAGTGCAGCATTCCAAACCACCATCAGCTATTTCTACTGGAAAATAGAAGCTTCACTTGGGCCATAAGTTGCCACACCTTCTTGCGTCTCTGCAAGGACAGCTGGTCTATATCTTTGGTTTTGAGAACAAAGGACAGAGCAGGAGACCAGACCCCGAAGCTGGGTGGAGAAACCCCGCCTCTTATAAACAGAGGTGAAGCCTGCTCTATTGTAATAGGATTTCACATGCATTGTACTTGCTTCTTTCTCCCTTCCACTAGGGTGGTTGTGAATAATGGCAGACTGCAGACATATGTTTCTCCTCCCTCCTTTTGTTTAGTCCTCACTCTCACATTTTCCACCCAAAGTATATGAGCTTGAACATAGGCTATGAGTTCACCTCTGTGCTCTCAAATTCACATGTTCTGTTTTGCCGGGTTCTTAAAAAAAAATTTTTTTTTAATAAGACAGAAATTCAAATTCCATGCAACTCAGCTATTTAAAGGCTAAAATTCAATTATTTGCAGTATATTTAAGTACTTTCTAAGCAGTGGTGAAAGATATAGACTAAAGTGTTGCTATTTAAACCATTTTAAGTGCATAATTAATGTATGAATTGCATTCAACTGTGCAACCATTACTACTCTACAGCTTGTTAGAAACTATCTCCTAGCCTCTATCTCCTTTACCCCTACTTCCTTCTTTCATTTTTTGGGGTTTTTTTTTGGGGAGTTTTTTTGTTTTTGACAGTGCTCAGGAGCTACTGCAAGAGGTACTCAGGGGAACATGCAGTGTCTGGGATCTAACCCAGGCCTCCTGTAAGCAAAGCATGTGCCTCAGTTTGAGCTATTGCTCCATTCCCCTTCTGTTATTTTTAAGATGGGAGAGAAGTCCATGTCCTGTCCAGCCATGACTTTCCCCATGCATATGAATCCCAGCAGACCAGCCCATCACAGCCTGGATCATCGACACCCACCCTGCAGCAGTTTTTTTCCTCAATCCGGCCCAGGTATGCTGGTCCAGAGACTCTCAGACATGGGGCAGAGCTGTTCCTTGCTCTCCCTGTGCACAGCCGTTCATGAGGCAGTCGGGAGGCATGGCGGGTTCTAGCCCTGGCCCACCACCTCGGCAGAGCCTCACAACAAGCCAGACCACCCCCCTCACTCCACGGGCGCTGCCATTTTCCACATTTGGACTTCCCTCTCATCAGAACTCCACCCAGCAGACCAGCCCATCACAGCCCGGCTCACGCCGGCAAAAGCCGCAAGCCGCCAGCGGTTCATCAATAAATGCTTTATTTGGAGGTGTTTAAAAGAGTTAGCCTTCCGCTCGGCAAGCCTGGCAAGCTTCTCGTGTTGTATTTGATATGCCAAATTCCAGTAACAATTATATTAGGTCATTCCCATGACCTAATATAATGGTTTGAGGCTCTTTATGTTCCTGTAGCAAGCCGATGCCCCTGGCTCTACTGGCATGAGACAGGACATATGTAGATATTACTGGTGCCCGCTCTAGCAAATAGATGATCAACGGGAAGATCGTGATTGTGATATGAATCCCCACTATATGTGCCGCGCTTTATCTCCCCCACTCCACAGTCCGTCGTCAGAGGCTAAGTTTTACAATGTTGACTAGAACAAGGCTGACTCTTGGTTCAGCCTATAAATATTTTTTAAAAAATAAAGATGTTGACAAGATCACATGTGAATTTCAGCCACACCAGGACACTGTGATATAGATGGCATTTCTAGGGGCGTAGAGGGTGGACCAAGCTCGCGTCTCCTTCATCAGAACCTCTGCATTCTCCCCGGGGCTCAGCCAATATCTAAAGAGTGACAGGGTGGGAGGCCTGAAACTCCCCGGTGCTAGGGAAGAGCATGGACACGCACTCATTGGCCCTCCGAGACTTTCTCCCTGCCCAAACTTAGTTTTGTAATGTTCCTTCTTTCTTTTTATCACTTTTCCTTGCAGCTTATTCCTTGTCCTCACAAACAAGAAAAAACTTCCGAAATCATAACCAAATTGGATGCCCCTTTTTCTTTTTTTTTTTTTTTTTTTTTTTTGTTTGGTCACACACCAGCAATGCTCAGGGGTTACTCCTGGCTCTGCACTCAAGAATTACTCCTGGCAGTGCTCGGGGGGACCATATGGAATGCCGAGGATTGAACCCGGGTCAGCTGTGTACAAGGCAAATGCCCTATCCGCTGTGCTATCGTGCTGGCCTCCCTGGATGCCCCCTTTTAGGTGAAAGAGAAAATGTGCTGTGGTCTGTTCCTTGCCCATGGCAGGTAGAGGAAACTGAGAGCGCTAAGTTCTGGATCCCTATATATGGGATCTGACAGGGGTGGGAAGGTAGGGAATTCCTTCTTAGTCAATGGTGGATTGCCAGAGGGGTAATCAGAGTCCCCAAGCAGTGCCTGGCACCTCCCTGCACAGCACTGACTGAGGGACCTGCAGGAAGGCTCCCGCTATGCCCCAGCTCCTTGGCCAAAAGCAACAACCCTTTGGGGATGTCATTGCTGTCATCCGTTGTGTACAGACAATCAACAGCCCGGTCTCCTTGAGAGAATCTTATGTGTAATTAAATGTACTAGCCCAGATGCCCCCCCCCCCACCCCTCACCCCACAAAGAGAAGGTCTAGCGCTGGATGAAAATGGCTTTTCTTTAATCCTGAGTGACAGCTTGCTGTTGCTAGGCGCCTATTTTGCCACCTGTCAAATAGAAAGTGATTAACGGGGTATACTTCCTAACACATCTGCGATGTAGTTATTCTTATACTTCACTGCCCTTTAAATTATCTGCCAACTCTTGGACTATGTGCGATATGCAAATTAGAAGTAAAAAGAAGATGCTCTTTGCTCTTGAAAAAAAATCATATTTGTAAGATTAGTGAGATTTATATATTATATTAGGAGTTAGAACATAGGGGTTTTTAAAAATAATTGTTGGCAACAATAAAGATTTTCTGATATTTTTTCTCTGTGCGTGATCAAAACTTTTCATCTATGCTGAAGTTTAATGAGATAGGGAAGAAAATATCCCACGAAATCAAAACACACAGAATCTAACTTGAAGAACAAGGCTGCTATTCTAAGCTGAATAGTTTTGATTTGCAATGGCAAAACCAGGAGAAGATTTAAAAACATATGAATTTTCACTTTAAAAAATCAACCAATGGGTCTGGAGAAGTTTAATAGGGGGTCAAGGTGCTTACCTTTGCATGCATCCAACCCTGGTTCAATCCCCAGCACCCTGTATGGTTTTCCCAAGCCTCACTAGGAGTGATACCTGAGCAGAGCCAGAACTAGCTTCTGAACACCTTTGGGTTTGGCACACCTCCTTCCTCTTCAAAAAATTAAAAATAAAAAATCAACCTGGGGGGGAGACAGAGACAGAGAGACAGAGAGAGAGAGACAGAGACAGAGACAGAGAAAAAGACAGAGAGACAGAGACAGAGAGAGAACATGCTTTCCATGCAGGAGATTTGGGTTCAATTCCTAGAATCGCATGGTCTTCTGAGCACTCTCAAGAGTTCAGGAGTGACCCCTGAATACCATCGAGAATGGACCCCCAAACAAAATAAAACTTAGATTAAGGATTTCAATGAGTCAGTCATTTAAATCAGAAAAGTGGATATTTTTATTGGAGGGGTGTAAAGGGGGCAGAGTTTAACATAAGAAAATATACCTCCAAATGGAAAACACACAGATATATCTATATCTATCTATCTATCTATCTATCTATCTATCTATCTATCTATCTATCTATCTGTCTGTCTATCTATCTATCTGTCTGTCTATCTATCATCTATCTATCTATCTACACACAGAGAAACATCTATGTCTGTGTGTATATGTATATATTGAATTATGAACTATTCCAGAACAGGAGAATAATGATTGAATGCTTAGATGTGGGGCACCATCTCAGTCTTGGCAATTTGTTTATTTAGTTCTAAAACAGAAGCATACCTAAGTGTGTACTTGCTAAAGCCACATATGCAAACCCAATGCTTATATCATTTCACTGAGTTCTCTGAGATGACTCAAAAGGAACCTGCAACCTTTATAGCAGTCAAGCATGATCACAAAGCTGGTGCTGTAACTGTCTTTCTGGTCATGCACACACAATACAGGCAGGATTCCAGAAGATGGGATGTTGGGTTAGTCCAGTGGTGATGCCCTGAGAAGGTTTCAGGAGTGAACAACAGGGGGCTCCACCCAGCACACCAGGAGAGGCCAGAAGCCAGGCCCACGTGTTCCTTACTGGATGCTCCTTGGCAAAACACTGGCGCACATGGCACACACTGGGGAACTGTTTGCTGATCAGACACTACAAATAACACCAAGTCACATTCAAATTTCCTTCATTAGAGGATTTCCTGATGCCCACAAGTGGTCCCCTGTTCTAAAAAAATGCTACTAGACTTGAGTTATTAAAACTAGGGTGGCAGAGATACAACCTACCAAGTTCGATCTCTTGAATGTGCCTAACTCAGACTTGATATCAGCACCACAGATGGTCACCTTAGTCCCATCAGGAGAGATCCCTGAAGGCAGAGCCAGGAGTAAGCCCTGGGTACTGCTGGATGAGTTGTCGCTCCCCAGCCCCACTCACATAAAGAATTCCCCACCCACTGCCAAAAAGAAAAAAATAGGAGTTATGGAAACAATAAATCCCGAAAGGGAGGTTAGAGAGATAAAGGTAGGGGTTGTGAGAGTTCCGGCAAGATCAAGGGTGCATTGCCTCTTCCACTCCTTGAACTGAGAGTGATTCCAAGAGGGTTAGTCAGACAGTGGAGGCACCGGAGCAGAGGCTGAATCTCCAGACAGGGCTTTGCTGGCCCGCAGGGTATTTGGAGGCTGCCCTAGTCACCATCATAGCAGGCCACAGGAAGCCTGTGGTGAGCCCCGCACTTCCATGCTGAGACAATAGACAGAACCCGAGACTGGTAGTGAACTGAGCCCTTTTCATAGGAGCCGTCAAGTACCTTGCATGCCCCAGAGAAGTGAAGCTGCATGGGAGGACCTAGTTGCAGGGGGCGTGTGTGTGTGTGTGGGGGGGGTCCACTGAGCAGCTGGAGAGCAAGAGGCAGTGAGCCCTCTGCCTCAGAGAGAGGCAGGTCCACCCTTCTCATACAGTCTATCCTCAAGGCAGAGGTCCAGACACAAGGGAGGACGGTGACAGTTTTCCCAGGAGGCTCTGAAGGCCAGGGCACCCCTCAGAGCACGGTCCCAGCACAGAGCTCCAGGCCAACAGAACAGTACCCTGGGCACCCCCCCACCCCCCACTAGTGCCCCGTGACAGGTAACAGATGGCTGAGGAGCCATTAGCTCAGCGACCTGGAGGGACGTCTGGGGTCATTGAGAGGAGGCCAAGATATTATCATCCCTCAGTCCCAGACAGGCCACAGGGGTCACAGCGGTCCTGAGGGTGCACCGCCCCCAGGGAGGAAGCATGACCGCCTCAGGTAGGTGGCCCCTAAGTCTGTGAGCACCCCAGTGAACCCAGCCAAGCCCAGCCCTACAAGAGAGGCAGAACATCTTCAGGCCCCTGACGGTGGTGGTGAGAGCCGGGTGTCCATTCTAGGGGCTTCACCAGCCTCCCAATGGGCCCACAGAAATGGGGCGGGGATCACAGCTTCAGACTAGGGGATCAGCCCGGTACAAGGGGGTGGACCACAGAAAGGAAACACATGTAAAGGGACCAAGGTGGGGAGAAAGGTGGAAAAATAGTGCTGTAGAGCTTCCGCAACCTGCCCATGGGGCTCCCGCCTCCCGTGCCCCCCTGCAATAAGGAGAAGTTCTCACTCCCAGGAAAAGCCCAGAGCAGACCCTCCTCCGGTATCCCCACTTGTCCTGGGAGCCTTTCTGAGCCTGTGCTGCTGAGGGGCACAGGACAGATTGTGGGGCGGGGAAGAGGCTCTGAGCCAGCAGCCGGCTGGGAGGCGCCCCTGTGCCAAGGGGCAGTTTCCACCCAAAGTGCCAGGTGAGAGGCGCCAGGGCAGCAGCCCCCACCACACCCAGGGCAGGCACGCTTTTGTTTCTACCAACAACACCTGTTTCTCCTCTCCAGAAGGACAACGAGACCCAAAGATGAATGAGGCCCCCGAATCTGGCTGATTTGGGGGGCCTCATTTACAGAATTGGGGCGGGGAGATGGACCCACTTTCAGGTTTTTGTTCAGATTGTGAACAGAGATGCCAAAGAAGTCTTTTTTAGCTGTGTGGTGAGGCCCCCGACCTGCAATGCCAGCCCCAGCCGGTGCTGATGTGGCCCAAGCCCGCCCAGTTCAGTTCTAAAAGAACATTGGGGGAGGGGAGGGGCTGAAACGACTTTTTTTTTGCCTTTTTAACGACAAAAGCATACTTAGACTCCATGTGGCAAAATAACTAAGTAAATATAAGTTCGAAGTCTTTAATTGGCCCAAATGTATTTTAAAAGAGGAGACTTGAAAGGCAAAAATTCTGCTCAAATTCAAAGAGTTTCCAAGGAAAATTCCCGTAACCTTGAAGAATAATACAGGCCCACGGATATATTTGGAATTTCTGAATGGTCGGACTGTTTCCCCGAGAGCATTTTAAGCGTCCCAAGCAAAGGAGAACAAGGCCGAAATTGTTTGGTGAAAAGCAAAGAACCCTTTGGTTGAAGAAAAGAGGGAACTTCGCTAGAGTCGCAGATGCCGTCGGAGCTCGAGTTTTCCATGAAATATGTATGTGGTAACTTTCGGCCAGAAAACACAGGACTCAACCCCTCTGCAGAGAATATTGCCAGCATGTCTGAAGCTGCTTCCCTGGGCCCGCTCAGGTGTCCCTGCCCTGCCTTGTACAGATTCCAGGTAGAAGTTAGGCCCATGGTTTTCACCCCCGCCCACCGCAGCTCTGTATTATTGCAGTTTAGATAGTGTGGTTACAATAGTGTTGACAGTTATGGTTTGGTTTACAAAGTCTCTGCATCTTTACCATCCCCAAAAGGCTCCAGGCCCTTCTCTACCACTATTCTTTTTGTTGTGTTGTCTTGGGGCCACGTGTGGCATAGCTCGGGCCTTACTCCTGAGGTTCTGTGCTCAGAGATCACTCCTGGTATTGCTCAGGGGGACCATAGGCAGTGTAGGGGATTGAACTGGGGTTTACCATGTGCAAGGCAAGATTCTTACCGGCTGTATCACTGCCCTTTTTACTATTTTTTTTTGTTTTGGGGCCACACCCAGATGTGCCTAGGTTTTACTTCTGGTTCTGCTCAGGGAACACTCTTAGCAGGTTTGGGGACCATATGTGATGC
Source organism: Cryptotis parvus (assembly GCA_021461705.1). NCBI lineage: Eukaryota > Metazoa > Chordata > Mammalia > Eulipotyphla > Soricidae > Cryptotis > Cryptotis parvus. The sequence goes on from JAJIBD010034035.1 coordinate 76,411, forward strand.
CGGGATTGAACCCGATCAACTGTGTGCAAGGCAAGCGTCCTACCCACTGTTCTGTCTCTCCAGCCCCCACTGTCCTATTAATAGAATATACTTGATGCACCAGAGGGCCCAGGTCTCACTACCACTATCCAAGGCATTGTCTGCCCGGGACCTGCACCAGCTCCTGAGGATCACAGGACAGGCGGATCACAATTCTATTGTATCTATTTTTTGTTTGTTTTGGGGCCACACCTGGCAAAGCTCAGGGCTTACTCCCAGCTCTTTGCTAACGAATCACTCCTGGTGGGGTTCAGGAGACACTATGAGGTGTGGGGTTAATATTGGGTTCCATTTGCAAGGCAAACTCACCCACATCCCTACCCGCTGTACTACCCCTCCAGACTTACTGTACCTTTCAAAGCCCGACTGGCAGCTGAAAATCTCTGGTTTAGGTGACTGTCCTTTACTGCCATTATCGTTTTTATTTCAGTGATCTCCAAGGTTCTTAAACCTCCAAAGTGAACTGCTTACTGGACCCTAAAAGGGATTCCACTAAAGAGGGAGAGAGGGGTTGGCACCAGGGAGCTAATGCACCTCTGTGCAAGCCGATCACTGGGACTTGCAATGAGACAATGCAGTGACAGCTACCATATGTGGTGACTAACGAGCTCTCAGAAGACGCTGGAGCAAGACCATGCCCAGAAAGGGGAGCCCCCAGCAGAGGCCAGCCAAGGAAGCTAGAGGGGAAATTGCAGCTAAACAGGCAGGAAGGAGTGAAGGAGCGCAGTGGGAACCCAGTTCCTGAAGGTTGACTGTGCACACCTTCAGGGACACCACCCCTGTCCCAAGTTCCTTTTGCCTACTCCCGGTGGGCAGTGGGGCAGGAGCTGTGTCTGGAAGCTGGGACCCATCGGGACACTGAGTTGATTATGCAGGAAAGTGGGGAAAAGGATTATGAGGTGCTTGGGGAGGTGAGATGGAGGCTCTGGAGACGCTGGAAACTACCACAACTGTTTTCACTGTTGTGTTTAGGCCTGGGCTGTGGGGTGACCATCCAGGCATGCCAGAGCCTTCTCTAAGTTTCTGCAGAAGGCTCGCTGCCCAGAATCTAGGCTGATGCTCTAGTGGGAGTGCCCATGACTTGTACATGTGGGTTCCACGGCTGGTCCCACCTGCATGCCCCCTCCCCAAACAAAAAGACCTCACAGTTCAGGGGCTAAGCTGTAGGGCCGGACAGGAGAGGGTGCATGCTACAGCCTTCTCCCAGGAACCCACTCACCTCCCACTCACATGGCACCAAGACCTTTCCAAATGCTCCCTCCCTTGCCCCAAATCAGCCACCAAGAGACCTGAGTTTCCAGAGGCAAGGGGCCTCCCCTCTGTCCTCTCTGTTACTAGGTTTCCAAATGTCCCAAGGCTTGTTCTATCTATCACTCTAAATTTTGTTTGGGGACAAATTTTGTTTGGGAAACACACACCTGACAATGTTTGGGGATTACTCCTTTATCTGTTCTTGGGGGACCATGTGGTGCTGGTGATTGAATCTGGGCCTTCTTCATATAAAAGCATATGCTCAGCCCATCTCTCTCTCTCTCTCAGACCCTCTACATTGTAATGTGGAATGAATGAACAGAAGGTTAACCTCTGCCATGAGGCTCAGGCTGTGAACTTGCCCCCTCTCCCCTGAGGCCAGATCATCTCAATTACCTACAATTTGTGTTAATTAAGCCACAGTCAAGGGTGAACCACGGGTGGTACCTGCTGGTGCCAGTGTGCTACAGCACAGATGCTAACTATCCACCATTCCCTGGCCCTGCTGGGAGCTCCCAAGCTGACCCAAACCTCGTGTCTTCTCCCCTTCACCTGTCCCCCGACAAGCAGACAGCGGGGCCCCAGGAGCCTGAAGCGAGGCCTCCTCCCTCAGCCCAGCTCCCCAAGACTGCACGTTGTCTCCTCAGAGCCCTGGGTTCCACAGACTAACAGTAGCAAGAGGGTTTCCGGAACAAAACTCATGCCCCACCTGAGATTAATTTTAGCTGTTTTCCTGCAACCTCTAGCCATCACGGCAAATAGCATCATCAGGTGCCAGTTCCACCCCTCAGCCTCTAGAGCTGTGGGTGTTAAAGTCCTTGCCAAGGCCACGGAAGGGGTGGGGAGGCCAGGCACAGAGTCTGACAGCAGACAGGGTGGGCACTTTCCCATCCAACCCCAGCCCCTTGGAAACTGCAGAAAGAAAAGCCTCACCCCAGTGTGCCTTCCAAAGTGATTTGGCTAATTTTAGTATATTGAAAGTTAGAAACCCAAAATGCCTCTCAGAGGGAAGAATTTCTTGGATTTGAAGCAGGACAATGCCTTTTGGGCCCAGTGCTGGCTCAGACCAAGACACACTATCCGTGATGTGCCCCCCTCACCTGCACCTCATCCCACCTGGCAGCCAGCCCAGTCTCTGCTCCCCACCTGACTTTGAGCCTGCATGGAACACCTGAGCTCCACTGTTGAGTACGGGTCTTGCCTACAGTTGCCCGGAACTGTGCCAAAGAGAATTTGCTCTTGCAAACATTTGGTGAATTCATGCATGAACTAGACATGATATAATCCCAGTCGCTGCAGTCCAGAAATTTCTGCAATCACAGAGCCACAAAGAGAAGCAGGCACTCGC